>PVKS010004267.1:0-94838 GCA_004027875.1 Aplodontia rufa | reverse complement strand
ATTTATTTATTTTGGTACCAGGGATTGAACCCAGGGGCACCTAACCACTGAGCCACATCCCCAGTCCATTTTTGTTTTATTTTTTATTTTGAGACAGGGTCTCGCTAAGTTTCTTAAGGCCTGGCGAAGCTGCTAAACTTTGAATTTGTAATCCTCCTGCCTCAGCCTCCTGAGTCACTGGGATTGTAGGTGTACACCACCTCTCCCAGCCTTTTTTAAATTTTGTTTTGATTTTTTTTTTTTTGGTACCAGGAGATTGAACCCAGAGGTACTATAGTGGTCACTGAGCCACAACCCCAGCCCTTTTTATTTTTTACTTTGAGACAGGGTCTCGCTAAATTGCTTAGGGCCTCACTAAGTTGCTGAGGCTGGCCTTGAACTTGTGATCCTCCCGCCTCAGCCTCCTGAGCTGCCGGGATTGCAGGCAAAGTACCACCACACCCAGTTCATTCTTTCTTCTTTCCTTCCCTCCTTCCTTTCTTTCTTTCCCCAGTGCTGGGGATGGAACCCAGGGCCTCGCTCATGCTTCGCAAGCGTTCTACTACTGACCCCCACCCACTGCCCAGAAGTTGCTCCACCATGGTTTCCTTCTCCACTGGTGTCTCAGGGTGACCGAGGCCTCATTCTCGGTTTCCTTCCGTGCTCGACGAGTGTAACAGCGGTGGCTTAAGGACACCAGTTCTGACCGCCAGTGCCATCGTCTGTGGTTGCCCTGAGGCCTAAACCCAGGGCCTGGCACAGATGGAGGGCTCAGAACCCATTACCTGCTGACTGATTGTAAAGCCTGCTTAGTGCCCGTCTTCTCCAGCACAGTTGAGTTCAGAGAGAAAGATAGCTTAGCCGTCTCAGGATCGGACGCAGCGCTTGGTAAAGGTACCTCAACCAACGTACGGAATCAAAGGAAAAGCCCCCTCGACCTGGGCACAGCACAGAGCAGAAGCTGAGAGTGGTGCCCCGGAGGTCCCCGGGGCAAGGTGACGATAACAAGGACCTGCTCAGATGGTCGTGGAAACTGAAGCTCAGAACCGTAGCACACCCCAAGTTCAGGGCTGTGCGGGCAGACGTTAGACCCGGCTCTCTGCTACACTTCCATGGGGCGAATACTCCCCCCGGCGCTGCTTGAATCTGTCACTATGATGTCCTGGACACGGAACAGGGCAGGGACCTGCACAGTGAGTTGGACGGGGCTGGCTCTGTCTCTGCAACAGGCTAGTGGCAGGGCTGGGATCTGAACTCAGGTCCACGGGTTCCTGGGGAGTGTTGCATGGTGCAATCAGACCCACCCTGGACGTGCCTGTGACATGAAGTCCCCACGGGGCTGGGGGACTGCATGGTCACAACTGCGGCCCCTGGTCACCCACAGCAGTCTGCAATCCGCCTGAGCCCAGCGCCTGCTCTTTCTGAGAGAAGGATCCAGGCCAGTGACGGTGAGGGAGGATGCCCTGAGGAAGTTTGCAAATGGCCTTGGTCCAGGACTACACTTTGAGTAGCGCTGGTGTGCAGGGGACCAGAAATTATGTCCTGTCCTCTTGGGAAGCCTGCAGAACCTGCCAGCCTAATTCCAGGGGCTGTCAGGGGCATTGGCAGGGGAACCACCTGGCTTTATCTCTGCTGCACCAGGTCGAGGCCCCAGCACAGTGCTTTGTCCCCAGTGTGTCCCCACCACCACCTTGGTGGCCTCATCTGAGCCATCCTCATCCTGCTAGCTGTTTTCCAGGATGTCAGCCACTGCTGGAAAGAAGGGTGCTTGCCAAACAGATTAGGGTTCACCCCTTAATTTTCAATCTCCCTGGGGCTAATTTTGGCGGTGGGAGGGTTGGGTAACGGGAATTGAGCCCAGAAGATGGTTTACGCCTGTTCTACACCCACACCCTTTTTACTTTTGACTTTGAGACAAGGTTTCCCTAAATTTCCCAGGCTGGCCTCTAATTTGTGATCCTCCTGCCTCAACCTCCCCAATAGCTGGGAATACAAGCCTGCACCACCACACCCACCTCTAATTCTTTCACAATAAATAAAAATGAAGTGGAAAAAACAATCCACACAATCAAAAGGCAGCCTAAGTGTCCCCGAAACGCCAAGTTGCTATGGAAATTCCCACTAGTCCGTCAATTTCTGTCTTGGACCCTGGAGGAAGTTTGCAAATGGGCTTGGGCCGGGGACCGCACTTTGAGTAGCTCTGGTTTGCAGGAACCTCCATCATCAGCTGGCAGCTGGCTTCTGCTGGTCACGTCTACCTCCTGACCCCCTACCAGGGTGACATCTGCTCTGTCTTCCAGCCCAGTGCTTCCCAAATTTCAAGGTGCCCAAAGATCACCTGAGGAGCTTGTTAGTAGGCAGATTCCGTGCCATAGAGCTGAGGCAGGGCCTGAGTTCCTTTGTTTCTAACAGATTCCCAGGTGAGGTCCAGACTGTTGGGCCCTGACCTTGTCCCGCAGTCCTCATTACAAATGGGCAGCGTCCAGGAGCCAGCAGGAGCCAGCTCTCCCGCCTCTCATTCTCCCTGCAGCTGGGAGGAGCGCAGGAGCTCAAGGGCTCCCGGATGCTCCTCCTCCATCCTTCCAGCTTCCCGCTTCTAGGACTGGCCCCCTCGCACGCTAGCACCGGGCACTGATCTAACAGTGCAAGTCGCACGAGGGCCCACAGCCTTCCGCATGCCACGTGCGAATCAGGGTGCCGCACTCCTGTCAAGAATCTAGGATCTCAAAGGCCCCCGACGCAGAGGGAAAGGCACTGCTGAAGGAATGTCCGAGCCTCGAAAGCACGGGTGGGCTACATGGGGCTGGCTGAGCGCGCCTCGGAGGCCACAGCGCCAGGAAACGGTAGCGGAGGACAAAGGACGGGCTGGTGATTGAATGATCAATTTGCAATGGAATGAAGAAAGGAATTACAAGGAATTCCTTATAATATATGACCACGGGTAGTAAATTAAGATTCCAGAACACCCCATCCAAAGGGCCAAGATAAAGGAAATAAATGGGTTTTTAAAAAGATGCTCTCTTATTCCTTTTCGTGTGTGTGTAATACACGTGTGTGTAAATCATGATCAAAGCCTCTGGAAACAACATCAAGTTATCCGCGGCGTCAACACCCTGGCCTGATCTTTGTGGGTGGGTGACAGTTTTCTCTCTCATTTCAGGACTCTTGTGCTTTAAAAAAACAGGCCTATACCCAAGGGCGGTGGCGCAGCGACTCGTGAGTCTGAGGCGGAAGGATCACAAGTTCAAAGCCAGCCTCAGCAATTTAGTGAGACCCTGAATCAAATGAAAATACAAAAAACAAAACAAAACCCAGGCTGGGATGTGGACGCTGGATGCAATCCCATAGCTAACACTCCTTGAGAATGGCCGGGCTTGGGTATCGTGACTTGGAACTACAGCTGCTCCCCAGGATTAGTGGCCACCCCCACCTTTAACAGGCTGGAAAGACGTGAAGACCTCTGGCCTCAATCGATTGCAACAAGTCCCTTCCACAGCCCAGACTGGACACGAGGAAGCAGCACAGGTGGGCCAGGTCACCAAGAGCAGCGGGGACACACGAAGCTCCTCAACAGGGGGCTAAGCAGTGGGGGAAATGCCTGGGAGTGCTGCACAGGATGACCTGGCTGGGCGACTGCGGAGGGCCAGCGTGAGGAGCCTGGGGTCCACCCTGAGGCTGCAGAGCTCAGACAGGAATTGGGCCTCTGTCCTGAAGGCCGTGGGAGCTTTCCTCCAGTAGTTTAGACAGCAAGGTGGGGTAGAGTCGCCCTGATCACGTATCTTGGGGACTCTGGGCTGCTGGGGGCAACAGATCAGAGGGAGAAAAAGGGATACACAAAGGTCTCCTAGGAGGAGCTGGATTCGCCCAGGAAGAGCGGAGGCAGCCTCGCACCAGGAGAACAGGAACAGAGAGATGGGAATGGTCGTCCTCCTGCTCCGTGGCGAAGACCTTCCAAGACCCCCGGTGGATGCCCAAAACTACAGACGGCGCCAAGCCCCACAGAAGGGTCCCCCCAGGGTTTTCCCATGATAAACTAAATTATAAATTAGGCTCTATAAGAGATAACAGGATCTCATAATGCAATAAAACACTTATGACAATAGATTCCAATGAAGCTATTTAAAACTTGTCAATTGTCTATTTCTAGAATTTTCCCTTTAACGCTTTTGGACCTTGGTTGATGGCAGGGTCACCGAAACTTTACAAAATGAAACCAGGGTTGAGGGGTAACTGTGGGGTTAGAAGGCCCCACGTCCCCACTGAAGGAAGTGGGGGTGATGAAGAAGGGGGGCCCTTGCGGATTCCTGGCTTGCGCAGCAGGGTCACTTGCAGAGAGAGATGCTGGGGTTGGAGGGGTGAAGGTCAGGAATGAACCCTGGCCTGCCTGCCCATGGAGGTGCCTTTGGGAATCCAAGGTGGGAATCTCCAGGGAGCAGCTGGGTCTGGCCCTGGGGTGTGGGCTGAATTCAGAGAGCGCGGTGGGGTGGGGCTTGGAGGCAGGAGAGGGGCTAGAACGGTGGGGTGGGGAGAGCCCAGCACTTGGCAGCACCAGGGAGGGAGGGTACACCGGGAGGGACCAGCAAGGGGTGCAGAGGACGGGAAGGGCGTCTTGTGGAAGCCCAGGAAAGAGCAGTGGCGGCTGTGTGCGGTGTCAGGCTGCTGAGAGCCGTGTGGCAGCAAGAGCGGGTGGACGCCAGATTGCACGGTCGTGTGGTGAGTGGGAGGTGGACACAAGCCTTCAGATGTCCCCAGAGCAGACCTGAGACAGGGCCGCGGGGGTGGGACTGACCAGCCAGAGCCTGGGCTGAGGTCCAGGAAAGGACAGGTCTGCACCCTCCCCAGATCTGGGGTGGCTCGCTCCCGGGAGGCTGGCATTGAGGGAGGGGGGCTTTGGCACAGTTTCCGTCTCTGCAAATTCATCCCAGTAATAGTTGAAAAGCTGCTGCCACCCCAAACACAGAAGGAGGATAAGAGAAATAGGAGACTCAAGTGCTCCCTTGCTCCCAAATCACACCAAATTGCTGAGCTTTTTCCTAAACATCCTGGGTTTATTTGCGCCCCCATGGCCTCTGTTCATGTCACTCTCTGTATCTAAAATACATCCCTGTCCCTGTCACCACGGATACGCCTGGTGGTGAACGATCCACAGGTTTTGAAAAGCCCGGCTTGAGGACCTGTGTCCCCACCTCACACCAGGACGGGACTGGCGCCTCTGCTTGGAGTCACCTCCAGATCTCTTAACAGCACCCAACTCACCTTGCTGCGCTCACCAAGCTGCGCTCAGGGACCGCAAACCCAAACACACAGCCCATTGCTGCCACAGCAGAACAGGAACAGCGTGGCCAGATCCTCCGCTTCTGCCCGAGAAGCCAAAACCCTCCATTCCAAAAATGAAATCTCCTGATTTTTAAAACTTTGCCAAAATTCAAAAAAGTTTTAAATCACCATGGTGGCTAAAGAAAGTAGACCTTCAGGCAGGGTTCTCCAAGGGCTGCCAGTTTGCGACTGGCCACGTGCTCCTTTCTCAGGCAGGGAGTGTCTCTCTGTCCACGTGGAGATCTCTGTGGGGGATTACATGCAAGAGGGGATCCCTAGCTTTGTGCCAGAAGTTCAACCATGTCCTGTCATGGGATCCCCAGATCCAAGCTGAGCAGTAGGCATTAACCCATTTCCCAGACAGGAAAACTGACTCTGAGAGTTGAAGCAACTTAGCCAGGTACTCCCTGCTGGTGAACACAGGTCACCTCCAACTCTGGTCTACAGCTTCCTGCAGCCATCTGGGCTGGGGGCCTGAACGGACCTCACGCTGCCTGCGGAAGCACCCTGGAGCTTCCTCCTACTTAGCAATAAGAGGACCTAACGCTAAGCTTCTGTGATTCCATCCAGGTGCTGGAGACAGCGGAAGCGAGGACCAGCTCCCTGCCCGGGAGGCGCACACAGGAAGGAGGCAGAGCCACTGTGGGCCTCTACAGAGTCCTGATGGCAGCAGGGGAGGCCCAGGGAGGGGGAGGCACGGGAGCAGAGAGCTGCCTTCCAAGGGCTGTGCGTTCCCAAGCAAGGCAGGGGTGCTTAACTCCCTCCAATCCAACAGGTCTCCTTTATCCCACGTGCTGCAGGACCAGATCTGAACACCAGGTGTGCACGAAACCCGGATCTGCCAACCTTCCATTCCTCAGCTTCCGACTCTCCCCTCGGGAGGCCCTGTTAAGAGGCCCTCCTTGGGGACAGCAGCAGGGGGACTACGGGATGGCTGAATTCCAGATGTTTCTCAGAGCTGGGACAGGAAAGGCTGCTCCGAGTTCCTGCCCACAAAAACAGCACACGTGCATGCCAACCCTCCTCGTGCACACCCGTGAGCACACGCACACGCCTTTCTCCCACACACCAGCACATTTCAAAAGCCCCTCGAACCATTCAGAATCCGGCCCAGGCACCTGTCTACCTGCAAAGGGCTCTAGCCCAGGAAAAACCAACAGGACCTGCATGGAGCAGGGCGGAGGGGTGGGCATCAGTCGCCAAAGGGTGCCACCTTGTCCCCAGCCTCCAGGAGGACAGCAAGAGAGGCCTGGATGGAGTATTATCCACAGATTTCTCTACTGCCCATAGGATTGGGGGGCAGCAGGGAGATCATGCACCCCACCTCACAGCACCCAGCAGCCCAGAGCCCCACACCTCCCTTTCTGCATTCACCTGCCACTCCAGCCGTGAGCTCATCAGCCAGGGGACACCCACGCCCACCACAGAGCTAGGCAGAGACTAATGATCGGAGCCCAGAGGCTGCAGAGCATGGTGATTAGCTATGACACTTACCAGCTGAGCGACCTTGCATAAGTCACGTCACCTCTCTGTGCCTCGATTTGGGATCTGTAAAATGGGGATGATGCGATATTTCAGAGGTGCTATGGACTTAAGTCCCCTCTAAGGCATTTCGAGAACTGCCACGTACGGGTTGCTCCAGCAGCAGTTATTAGCAGCCCATCTAAATCACCTCACTGCCATCTCCATCATAAGCTAATGGCTACTCAATCCAGGCTTCACTTGGGGCCACCAAGGCCATAGGAACTCCCTGCTCATCCCCCAGCCATCCATGTGCCTGGCACTGTGTCCTACATGTCACGTGGTTATCAAACTTGAGCCTTCCTGAGACACTGAGAGCTCTGGCATGGGCCAGAGGAAAGAGGCCCAGAGGGGCTCAGCATCTTGCTCCAAGTCACACAGCAGCATGGAAGGGATAGAACTGGAAAATTCACTCAGGTCAGGGATCTCCAAAGCCTTGCCCTTTCCACAACACCCTCTGTCCCCCAAGGAGCGGGACACATGGGGAGTGGGGCGTGTCCCTGGCTGTGAAGCCACCCTACAAACCTATATGGAGATCTATGTGCTCCAAGCATTTTGCAAGGAAGGCAGAAAGAAAAAAAAAAAAAAGAAAAAAAATAGAACCACCCAGCTAAGCTGAAATGCTCTCCTCAGAGGGGAAGGGAAATAAAATTTGATGAACCCCTGCATAATGTTCAAGCTATGGAAGTGCAGAGCAGTCATATTGGCTCCTGAGCTGCTGGGGGCCATCAGATCTGGGGCACCGGAGAACAGCAGCTTCCTGCTGGTGGGGTGCAGACAGCTCGGAGGTGCTCCCTCAGCAGGACCAGGTGCAATTTCCCCTCGCACGACCCAGGTGGCAGATTGTCCACAGCTGAGGTGACAGCAAACTGCAGCATCAAGGGGACACCTGTGGATATGAGGTTATGCACATGCCCGCTGCAAACCCTGAGCACCTCCCCGGGGCCCTGGGAATTCCAGGCATCACCGCCGTCCTCGCCGCCTGCCTAGCCTGACCTGGGACTGAGCTCCCCAACCTGTGCTGAGCAAATGCATCTTTCCTGCTGGGTCCCCTGACACAGGGGTCCTGGGATGCAGAGCCAGCTGGATCGGTCAGGCTAGAGCCGAAGGCACTGCATGAGGGACGCAGGGCTGAGGACTCCCAAGAGAACACTTTCGTCCATCATCAAAGAGCGTTCCAGGAGGTTTCTAGGTGCCTGGCACAATATTAGGGGCTCGGGATACACGGGGTGGGGGCGGGGGGGAAGGATGTCAAAGGGCTTTTATCATAGAGGTCCCAGTCTACTAACGAGCAAGCAAAGAAACCAATGTCACGTTGTGTTGCGTGACACGAAAAACAGCAACAGGATAGTTGTGCAAGGTGTGCAAATTTAGACCACAGGAACAGGGAGGACGTCCCTGAGCAGCAGACGGCTGAGCTGGGGCCTGAGGGAGCCTGCCCAGGTGAGCAGTCCAAGGGAGAAGTCCCTGGGGCAGGGCGAGGCAGGGAGAGCCTGGAGCCTTCCAGGGACAGGAAGCAGGACCACGTGGCAGAGGAAAGACTCTAATGATCAGAGAAGGGTCTGGAACAGTCAGGGAGGGGTTTCTGTGGCTCTTACCAGGGCACACGCACCTCCCCTGCCTGAAACTCTTCTACGAACCTCACGGTGGGTCCAGCGGTCCCACACTGCCCAGCCCCCGGACCCCTTTCCCTCCGAAGGCCCTGCTTAGTCCCCAGCCACTGAATGGCATGTCTCATTCAGCTCCCCTAGAGGTAGACCCTGTGGAAAGGATTCAGGTACAGGTAGTTTATTTGGGAGGTGATCCCAGGAACCAGGTGGGCCAGGGAAGGGAAGGAGGCAGTGAAGGTTGGGTTCAGAGGTGAGCTCCTGCTCTGGGCACCTGGAGCTCAGTCCCACTGTGGACCTCTGGGGGGTGGTGCAGAGCAAGCCCAGGGCTGTCTCAGGGAGGCAGGAGGCAGGGTCTTCACCAGCAATTGCCACCAACCCCCGGCAGCACCCAGATCCTGGGCGCTCCGCTGAGCCCCATGCACTGGACAGAAGCACACTCCCAGGTCAGAGAGAGCCTGCAGGTGAGAGTCCGTGCACCTGTAGCAGGAAGCCACCACCCAGCCTGTCCGCCGTTCATGAGTGCTGCGCAGATACGTCCAACACACCTGTGTGGACACAAGCAGCAACCTGGGATTGATCCTGGCTCTGCTTCGTCTGCCTTGGGGACACTGCCGGCTCTGAATTTCTTTGTTCTTGCGGAGAGACATACAGAGCTGGCACCCAGACCCCTCCCCATCACTGTGCAACCTTAATGAGTCCACTTCTCTGAGCCTCTCTTTTCCTCATCTGTCAAACAGGCCTGCATGGGGAGGCCAAGAGGTGAAACTCAATGCCTTAGGCACACACTGGGCCTGGCACGGAGCAGCCAGAGACGTGGGCTCTGGATCAGGACTACTCTGTTAGCAGCTCACTCTCACGAGAAGGCAAGACGCTGTGGGATGGTGTAGCTCGATGGTAAAGCATGTGCTTAGTACCTCTGAGGCCCTGGGTTCCATCTCCTGCACCACCAAGAATAAAGCATCAGATATAGAGGAGACATTGGGAGCAGGGACCCAGACCCGATCTGCCCTTCTTGGACCTGCAGGTATAGGAACCCAGGCAGCACAGATTGGGAGTGCCGGACATGAGTCTGAGCAGCTGTGACTGCCTCTGACTGAGCTGAGGGTGCCACAGGACTAGGGGCCTGTGCCCCAGGGGTGCAGATGGGGCTAAGGAGGGCAGCACCCCACACAGCCAGAAGAATGGGGGCATGGGTTGGCATTGGACTGGGCAGTGGTCACGGGAGCTGGCCCACAGGGACAGTTCTGGATGGAGCCAGGAGGAGAGCAGTAGAGAGCAAAGTGGATACAGGGAAACACTGAACTCCTCAGAGGAGGAAGGACCCCAACCCCAGGTTCCAGGCAGTTGATGTCCTCAGTGACTTCATGAAAAGATGGCTTGGAGGGGTTCTAAGGGTATCCCAAGCTTCTGATACCCTGACATCCTTCCCTCCACCCATCTATCCTTCCCTAATCCCTCTCTCCCTCCATTCATCTATCCACCCTCTGCCTATCACTTATCCATCCACCCAACCATCCATCCATCCATCCACCTCTCCATCCACTTGCCTACTTATCTAACCAACCATCCATCCATCCATCCATTTACCCAGTCACTCACCTACTTATCCAACCACTCATTCATGCACTCACCCATCCATCCATCCACCCACCATCTATTGTCACCTCCTCTGTTCCCAGTTGGCTTCCAAACACTCAGGTGATCAGATGTCCTCCTTTGACCTTGAGGGACCATCCACTTCCACTTCTTGTGCTCATCACAAACCCTACTGCGAGGTCCTCTTTTCACTTGGTGCCACGACAGAGCCCAAGAAGGGGAAAAGTCTTACTTTGACTTTTTTTTTTCAATCATAGTTTAAGCAACATGGGGAAAAATGGCAAATACTCAAATTTGCTTCCCTCCGGGTTTCCCATGGTCTGATCACCTAAGCCCAAGACAACCGGATGCCCCACAATGCATTAAATGTCCCAGAATTTCCAACTCAATGAAATCCGGAATCTGCCTCCACCAGCCTGCCCCTTCCAGCCCATAGTCCCCCCAAACACCTCTCTGTGTGATCACTCACTCCAGTTTTTGGCTGGGACCCTGTGCCTGCTGAGGTCAGACCCTGAGCTTCAGGTTCCCAGTGGTGACCAGAGGTGATCCTTTGTGCACTGACCTCTCCCGGAAGTACTTGATGGCCTCGGGGTCTATGAAGGTCGGCTCCTCCCGGTAGCCCTGCTCAAACACCTTGCGCTTGTGCCGGAACTCAATGACCGTCTTGGTGTAGGAGTTGAGCGTGGTGACAGAGGCTGCCATGCAGCAGGTAAAGGAGCCCCAGGCCAGGCTGCCAAGAGATCAGGAGAGACGTGCCACAGTGAGGGTGAGCGGGGGACAGGAAGCCCACTCCGCCACCCAACATCCACCCACCCCTGCGGACCGCCTCCTCTGCGCCGAACCCTGAGCGGAGCTGCCCAGGGGAAGCAGGAGCCGTGGTTCCTCCCCACTCACTGCAGAGGCTACGCAGAGCGCCTCACGGGGAGGTACGCAGGGAGCGAGATCTGTCCAAGGGGGCTGGCTTCAGGGAAGGCTACACACTGGGTCTGGCAGGATGGGTGTTGGCATTCCAGAAGGAACAGTAGGTGCAGAGGCACAGGGACACGAGGCACTCAGGGCCGTCCACACAGCGTGGTCCAGCCTTCAACGCCAAACCTATTAATAGATCCCCAGATTCTTCCCGGGTAAGGAGCTAGGTTAGTTCTTCCAGAGCCCCTGTGTGTTTGAAATACACCGTTTTGGGATGTGCGCCTGGCCTTTCTAATAACTTCCCTGTCCACAAAAAGGTGCAGTATGTGACAGCCCGGGCACCCGCAGCCATTCGTAAGTGACCGCACGAGGGCTGACATCTGACCCAGGTGGCGCAATCAGATACTCTGTCCTGAGCAACGCGACTGGCGCGGTCTCTCTGTACCACTGCGCTGAAAACTCAGCACTTGGCGGAGGATGGAGCAGGCCCCTTCGGGAATTCCAGGCTACGTTGGTGTCGCGGGGCCAGCATCCATTCCACCCTCTGCGCACAGCACCCGGGCCATCCCTTCCCGCCTCGCAGGTCACGTGGGCTGTGTGGAGCTGGCCCCGCCCCCACCGCTTAAGAGTGCGCACGTGACCCTGGCCTGGCCAATGAGAGCGTGGCTTCGCTCCGCTTTTGCACAGCCATTGGTGCAGGCCTGGGCACGTGACCCGGGAACTTCAATCCCTGGACTTCTCGGAAGCCGTTGGGAAGCGGGGCGCATCTTTCTTCTAAAGGGCTGAACGGGTGGGCTTCCACCATCATCCGGCCTGAGGACGAAGCTGACCCGAGAAAGCAAAGCCACAGAAGAACACAAGGCCACTGTCCCTGCACTTGGCCATGTGGGAGCCCCAATTCCAAACCAGTGTGAACTGAGTTTCTGTAATTGCCACAAAAGTTCTCATACAGTTATTTTCTTTAAATTCCCTTCTGCATAAGTGAGTTCTGAAGTGAGTGTTTACTCTTTACCGGAAGAGAGCTTAACCACGACCCAGGCTGACTCCCATGCCCAATGGCCCAGCCAGGGGATGAAGCAGAGTCTTCCGGCACTCAAACTAGAGATCTGCGCAAAGTAAAAAGCCCCGCAGGAGTGGTGGAAGGACCCTAAGTGGAATCGGGGTGCCGCTGCCAGAAGGACGCATGGATGCTGGCCAGGCACAGCCGTGGCCTGCATGGAATTCCAAAATGAGCCTGCCCACCATTCTGCACGCTCAAGCTCTGAGTTTGCATCATGCTAGTGCAAACACATCCCAGACGCAGCTAGAAGCTTCAGCTCCATCCTTCAGGAGAGAACACCGGTTGGACCCGCTTTGGAGTATGTGGGAGCTTTCCTGGGGACAATGTAAAGTTGCTAAATCCCAAGGATCCAGGAACAGATTTTGAAGGGATGGAGCAGAGGCAGCCAGGCCTCCACTGGACAGGCGTGAAGGCCAGACTCGCATCCCTGATTTCCACGTGAGCTACAACATGCAAGACCTTGAAGATCAAATAAAATGCTTCCCTGAGCCTCCACCGGGGCCATCCGCATTCCAACCACGTGGCCTCCTTTCTGCTCCTCGGGAAACCAAAGCCCATTCATCCCCACCTTTCTCCCCACCCAGGGCCCTTGCACCTGCTACTCTCCCTGCTTATCCCACATTCTTTGCCTGACTGGTTCTTTGTCACCCTTGAATGCCATCTCCTTGGTGGACTTTCTCTGCCCTCCATCTCTAAGGAGCTGCTGTCCCCTCGTCCTTTATCACAACCCCTGTTTAAGGTCCTCGCAGCCTTCATCACATCCTAGAATTCTCTTGTATCTTTTCTCTTTATGTTTTGTTAAATTAATTTTTCTATTTTGAGATCATTATAGATGTGTATGCAGCTATAAAAACGATACAAAGGCAGGGAGAGATCACATGTACTCTTTAGCCAGTTCCACTACTTCCAAAAACTTGTAAAACTAGTGTAACTATGGTACGGTACCGCACCAGGATGTTGACCAAATATGGACAAGGATCCGCCTATTGCCGTCATAGCCACGCCCACTTCCCTTGGTCTCTCCCAGTCCCTGGCAACCACTGAGCGGTCCATTTCTACAGTTTTGCTGCTTCGAGAATTTTATATGAATGGAATCGTATAGTCTTAAAGTTTGGGATTGGCTTATTATTCACTTAGGATAATTCTCCGGAGAATCATGCAGGTGGTGGAGATCCAGTCTGTCGCTTTACGTTGCTGAATAGATTCTTGCCAGCCTTGGGCGAGTATCCCAGGTCTTCCCCGGCAGGTGCTGGTGTCGTTATTTTTCACTGCAGCTCTTCCGATAGATGTGCAGTGACATTACTGTGGCTTTAGTTTGCATTTCTCTAATTGCTATTAAACAGCTTCGCTTGCTGGTAGGCGATCTGTATACTTTTGAGACAAAAAAGTCTGTTCTTAAGCACATTTTCTAATTAGATGAGTTTTTTTCTTTACTGCTGAATTTCAAAAGCTTTTTTTTTTGTTTTGTTTTGTTTTGTTTTAGGGCTGAGGACCGAACTCGGGGCTTTGCGCATGCTAGGCAAGCGCACTGCCACTGAGCTAAATCCCCAACCCCTTAGGAAGCTCTTTAGGTAGTCTACATATTAGACCTTTGTCAAATAGTGATTTGAAAATATGTTCTCCCAGTAATTGGCCTTTTTAATCTCTTAAAAGGCTGCTTCACAGAGCTAACGTGTTTAATTGTGATTAGATCTAATTGATCAATTTTTCCTTTTGCCATTTGATGTCTAGTCTAAGAACTCTTTGCCTGTCCAAGATCCCAAAGATTTGTTCCTATACTTTTCTAAAAGTTTTACAGTTTTACCCTTTGTACGTATAAGTCTGTAATCCATCTTGAATTAGTTTTTGTAAAAGGCGTGGAGTTTTGATAAGTGCTGATTTTTCTGCCTATACAAGTCCAATCGCTCCAGCGCCATTTGTTGAAAAGGCCATCTCCACTCTGCTGAATTGATTTGCATCTTCATCAAAATTAGTTGGGCATATTTATATGGCTCTGTTTCTGGATTCTTCATTCTGCTCCATTTATCTATGTGTCTATTCCTCCAGCAACGTCATACAGTCTAGATTACCATAGATCTGCAATAAGCCTTGAAATTGGGTAGACGGATCCATCCCATTTCATTCCTCATTTTCAAAATTCTTTCCTTTGCCTTTCCATAGAATTATTAGGATATTCTTGTTTATATCTATGAGGAATCTTACTAAAAATTTGTTTACCAATTATGAATTGATAAGTTCACTATGTTGAGTGTTTTGGTTCATGAACTCGGTATTTATCAAGATCACTGATTTCTTTCATTGGTATTTTATGATTTTCAGCATATAAGTCTTTTCTTTCTTTCTTTCTTTCTTTCTTTCTTTCTTTTATTTCTACTTAGAATTGACCCCGGAGTCACTTCACCACTGAGCTACAGTCCCAGCCCTTGATTTTCTTTATTTTGAGATAGGGTCTCCCTAAGTTGCTTAGGGCCTCATTAAGTTGCTGAGGCTGGCTTTGAACTTGCAGTCCTCCTGCCTCAGCCTCCTGAGGTGCTGGGATTACAGGTGTGTAAAGGTTTGTTAGATTAACTCTATTCCATATTTTTAGTGTAAATGCTATTGTATTTTTAATTTTGTTGTCCAAATTTTCATTGCTAGTTTATAGAAATAGAATTGATTTTGTATTTTCATCCTGTATCTAAGACTGTGCTTGGGATTAGGTCTGAGCATTTTTGGGTAGACTTCTTGTATTTTTCTACACAGATGATAATGGAGTCCACAAGAAGGTATAGTTTATGTCTTCTTTTCCAACCTGCATGACTTCTATTCTTTTTCAAGCCTTATTCCACTAACGAGAACTTCCAGCACTATTTTGGGTAACAGTGGTGTTCCCAACTTGAGAGAGAAAACATTCAGCCTTTCAGCATTAAGGACGGAGTTAAATATAGCTGCTTTGCAGATGTTCATTATCAACATGAGGAAATTCCCTCCAGTTCTAATTTTCTGGGAGAGTTTTTTTAAAATTTTGAATAGATGTTTAAATCGTGCCATTCTTTCTCTTCATCAATTGATATGATCTTGTGATTTTTCTTCTTTAGCCTGTTAATACGGTGGCTGACACTGACCAATTTTCAAACATTGAACCAGCCTCCCTCCAAGAATAAAATCCACTTTATAAACATTAATGACTCCTATTGCCTGCTGTTTCGTTAAGGATTTCTGCATCTGTATTCATGAGAACTATTAGCCAGTGGTTCTCTTTTATGCACGGTCTTTGTCTGGTTTGGATATCAGGATGTTATGGCTTAGTTGTGAGGTGGCCCCCAAGAGCTGATTTGTGTGACAATCAGAAAGTTTAGAGGTGCAAGTTGGGTTATGAGTGTCTTAACCTAATCAGTGCATTAAACCACTTGAATAGATTTGCAGGTGGTACGGTAGACAGGTAGGGTGTGGTTGGAGGAGGTAGGTCACTGGGTGCATGCCTTTGGAGTCCATATTTTGTCCCTAGAGAACACAGCTCTCCCCCCCTTGCTATCTATCTATCATATCTATCTATCATCTATCATCATCTATCTACTCTACCATATCTATCTGTCTATCATATCTATCATCTATCTATTATGTATCATCTATCATCTATCTACCATATCTGTCTATAATATCTATCATTGATCATATCTGTCTACAATGTCTATCATCTATTATCTATCATCTATTGTCTATCATATCTATCTACCATATCTGTCTACCATATCTATCATCTATCCATCATCTGTCATCTGTCATCTATCTACCATATCTATCATCTATCCATCATCTGTCATCTGTCATCTATCTATCTACCATATCTATCATCTATCCATCATCTGTCATCTGTCATCTATCTATCTACCATATCTATCATCTATCTACTCTGTCTACTCTCACTCTATCTTCTATCATCTATCTACTCTATCTCTCTCTATCTACTCTATCTCTTTATCTACCCTATCACCTATCTACTCTACCTATCTACTCTATCTACCCTATCTATCTATCTCTATCTAATCTATCCATCTATCTATCATCTATCTATCTATCTATCTATCTATATCTATCTACTCTAGCTACCCTATCTATCTACTCTCTCTCTCTATCTACTCTGTCTCTCTAACTACCCTATCTATCTACTCTATCTACCCTATCTATCTATCTATATCTATCTATCTACCCTATCTATCTCTATCTAATCTATCTATCTATCATCTATATCTATCTACTCTAGCTACCCTATCTATCTACTCTATCTACCCTATCTATCTATATCTATCTACTCTATCTATATCTATCTACCCTATCTATCTATCTACTCTATTTCTCTATCTACTCTCTATCTACTGCATCTCTCTATCTACCCTATCTATCTGCTCTATCTATCTACCCTATCTCTCTATCATCTATCTATATCTATCTGTCTATCATCTATCTATCTATCTACTCTATTTCTCTATCTACTCTATCTACCCTAGCTATCTATCTACCCTATCTTTCTACTCTCTCTCTCTATCTGTATCTATCTGTTTATCTATAGCTCTCTTATCTACCCTATCTATCTATATCTCTCTGTATATCTATCTACTCTACCTATCTTCTCTCTCTCTCTCTCTCTCTCTCTCCATCTGCTTTCTGGTTGCCATGTCCTGGGCTGCTTTCCTCTTCCACATCCTTTGGCCATGGTGTTCTGCCTCACCTGGGCCCAGAACTGAGGCCTCTTCGACTGTGAGCCCCAAAGAAGATTTCAGTTGTTCCTGTCAGGCCTTTTGGTCACAGCAACAAAAATCCTGACTAAGACACAAGATAATATTCATCTCGTAAACTAAATTACAAGATATTTCCTTTTCTAATTGCTGAAATCCTTATATAAATCCTTATATAAATATTTTGTAGGATGTTCTAGTAAAGCACATGGGCCAAGGCTTCTTTTTCGAATGTCTCTAAATCATTCACTTAATTTCCTTAGTGGTCATGGAGATATTCGAGCTCCCTGTTTCATGTTGGGTGCATTGTATCAGCTCGTGCTTTTAGAGGAACTGTCTGCTTCATCCACGTTGTTAAGTGTAAGTGTGGAGAGTTGTTTTTGGTATGCGTGCATTAGACTTTTGACATCCTCAGGGTCTGTAATGTTTTATTCCTGACATTTCCAGAGTTCATCAATTTCATTTGTCTTTTTGAAGAATCAGGCTTTTGTTGCATTGATTGTCTCTCTGTTTTTGTGTGTTTGTTTGTTTCCAATTTTTTTGATTTCTGCTCTAATCTCTCTTCTGTTGCTTTGGATTTACTTTGCTTTTCTTTTCCTAGATTTGTGAAATGGGAATTTTTATTACTAATTTGAAGCATTTTCTTTTTTCTAAGTAAGCATTCAGTGCTATGAATCCCCCTTTCAGCACTGCTGGAGCTGTGTCCCACAAGGTTTTTGTTTGTTTGTTTTTAGAGAGAGGGACTCAATTTTATTTATTTTTCAATCCGTTTTTAGTTTTTCTGACACATAGTTGAGTATGTGGTGCTGGGGTTCAAACCCAGATCCTTGCACGTGCCAGGCAAGCACCATAACCGCCAAGCTACCACTACAGCCCCTGTGCCCCCCAAGTTTTACTACATCATATTTTCATTTTCTTTAGAATGGGAATTAATTTTCTCCCCTTGAGGGCATCCTGTGTGACCCATGTTCTATTTAGAAGTCCATTGCTTGGTTTCCATGTGTTTTCAGATTTTCCTGGCATCTTGGTTTGATTCCACTGGGCTCAGAGAACATATTCTATGTGGCTTCAATTTTTAAAAATTGTTGAAATTTCTTTTATGGTCCAGGATATGATCTATTTTGGTACATGTCATGTGAGCATATGGAACAGCTATGCACTCCTCTGTAAGATGGAGCGTTCTACAAACATCATTGCGATCCTTTTGTTTGATGCTCTGTTCAGTTCCATATCTTTGAATGATTTTCTGTTTTGTTGTTCTCTTGCTGAGAGAGGAATGTTGAAGTCTCTAATTATAGTTTGTGAATTTGCCCATATTTCTTTCCATTTGCATCAGGTTTTCCTGCATGGATGCAGCCCTTTGGTTTGTTGTGTACACATTTAGGATTTACGTCTTGTTGGAGGTTTGCCCATTTTATGATTACCGAATGTTCATTTCTGATCATTTTCTTTGCCCTTGGTCTACTTTATCTAATGTAGATATTCCATGTTTTGCAATAATTATTTGACTTTTTAATTTTTTGACTTTATGATGTTGCAAAGGATACACATTGGGGGCTGGAGCTGTGACTCAGCAGTTATGGCACTTGCCCGGCATGCACAAGTACACGGATTCAAACCCCAGCACCCACGTACACAACTAAATGTCAGAGCAACGAAAGCCATGTGAATGTGAAAAACGCAATAAAAATTGATTCTCTCTGTCTCTCTCCCTCACTGTCCTTCTATCTCTCAAAAAAAAAAAAAAAAAACGATACACATCGGGTAGAAATCCAAAATTTGAATTTTGATCTTTTCCTGGAATCGTGATGAGTAAGATGATGCTCTTTCATGGTGCTGGACAGTGACAGTGAGCCACGGCTTCTAGTCTGCCATGTGACCAAAAGGAGAAGCAACCACTGTATTTTACTGTGGCCAGCTTTTTTTTTTTATTGTACTTTGTGTCTTCACACTCTGTTGTGTCTTCAAGATTTCATGTGTTCATCACATGTTCAGCATTCTAGTATAAAATAAGCTTTGTGTTAGATGAGTTCACCCAACTTTAGACCAACGTGATTGTCCTAACCACATTTAAGATAGGCTGGGCCAACCGTGATGTGTGATAGGTCAAGCATATGACGTGCACTTTTGACTTGCAGTGGGTTTATCAGGATGTGACCACCGTCAGTCAAGGATCATTTGTATTAATGTAGCAGGTCATGTTTTCTTTTGAAATATTTGCATGATATAGTGCACTATCATTTTATGTTCTACATCTCTATCTCATTGAACTTCAAGTAAGTTTCTTGCTAACGGCATGTAGTTGGGCAATGTTTTTTAAATCCATTCTGCCAATTTTATTTGGTGTATTTAGACCATTTACATTTAGTGTAATTATTCACGTCTTATAGCATAAGCCTGTCAATTTATTTTGCTGTTTCTTTCTTTTCTATTTCTCTTCTTATTGTTTCTCTTTTTGTTTTTCTTTCTTCTCTACAGGTTACTTACTTTTTAAAGAATTCCATTTTGATTTATCTGTAGCAGTTTTGATTTTCTCTCTTATCTCTTTTGGTGGGTGCTCTAAGTCTTACATTCTACATGTACAACGAATCACAGTCTCCTTGTGTTGACGTTTTATTAGTTCAAATCATAGAAATCTTGACTCCCTTTATATCCCTTTACCTTCTCCCATTTATAATTGTCTTAAATCTTTCTTCTTTTTATTTCAAACCACATCAGATCATACAGTGATTTTTTTAAAGAGAGAAAGAGACAGAGAGAGAGAGAGAGAGAGAGAATCAATTTTATTTAGTTTTTCATGTGGCCTTAGTTGCTCCAACACTTTGTTGTGTGTGTGGTGCTGGGGTTTGAACCCATGTCCTTGTGCATGCCAGGCAAGCACCATAACTGCTGAGCCACTGCTCCAGCCCCCATATAGTGTTTTTTGCTTCAATTATCAAACATGATTTAGAAAAATCAAAACAAGAACTAAAATTCCTCCTTCCGTTTTTCATTCTTTCCTTTTTTGATGTTCACATCTTCCTTTTTTTCATTTCTATTACGATTAGAGAACTTCCTTTGGGCCACTTTTTGAAGGTGGGTTTGCTGGCAACAGTTTTTCTCAGTTTTCCTTAATCTGATAATGTCTTGATCTCCCCTTCATTCCTGAAGTATATTTTTACTACATATAAATTTTTGAGTTGGAGGCTGGAGTCGTGGCTCAGTGGTTCAAGTGCTTGCCTGGCATGCACAGGACCCAGGTTCAAACCCCAGCACCACATGCACAACTAAGTGTGTTGAAACAGAGTCCAGATGAAAAGATAAATAAAATTGATTCTCTTTCTCCTCTCTCTCTCGCTCTTAAAAAAAAAAAGAATTTTGAGTTGACAGTTTATTTATTTTTTTCAGCACTTGAAAAATGTTGTGCCACTCCCTAGTAGCTCCCATAGTTTCAGATGCAAAATCCACTGTCATTTGAATCCTTTTTAACTATTGTTTAGATATTGATTTTTTATCACTGTTTTTAAGACTTTTTTCTGTGACTTTTGTTTTTTGAGTTTGACTATGATGTGTCTTGGTGTAGATTTCTCTGAGTCTTACTACGTGAATTCATTTGGCTCCTTGACTATAGGTTCATGTCTTATAAAAGTTGGGATGTTTTCAGCCCCTATTTGAGTATTTGTTCAGTCCCATCTTCTTTCTCCTTTTCTTCTGGGACTCCAATATTAGATCTTCTGTTATATTCCCAGAAGTCTTTGGGGGCCCTGTTCATTTTTTAAGTTTATTTTCTCTATATTGTCCAGACTAGGAAATTTCTATTGTCCTCTCATTAATTTCATGGATTCTTTCATTTGTTGTTTCTAGTCTGCTGTTGAACTCAATCATTCAGTTTTCTATTTTGATCATTGTATTTTTCAGTTCTATAATTTCCATTCAGTCTTTCTTTATATCCTTTTTTTTAGAGAGAGAGGGAAAGTGAAAGAGAGAGAGAGAGGATCAATTTTGTTTAGTTTTTCATGTGGCTTTCATTGCTCCAACACTTCATTGTGTAGGTGGTGCTGGGGTTTGAACCTGTGTCCTCGCACATGTCAGGCAAGCGCTGTAACTGCTGAGCCACTGCTCCAGCCCCTTTTCTTTGTATCTTCTACTTCTTTCTTGAGGCTTAATATTTTTTTCAAGGGTGTTGACAATTGCCTTAGATCCTTTATCAGGTAGCTCCAGCACCTGTGTCATTTTAGTACTGGGATCTGTTGCTTTGCCATTTTTCATTCAAATTGGGTCTCCCTGGTTCTTGGTAGGTCAGCGATTTCAACTGCAGCCTTGACATGCTGGGTATTTTTTGTGAGACTAGATCTTGCTTAAACCTTCTGCTTTAGCTGAATTCCTTCAACACCATTCTGAATGGAAGGGGGAGCATCACTCGGTCACTTCCAGGTAAGAGTGGAAGCGTGGAACCATTGAGGTGGAGAGGGCTCCTGGTTAAGGCTGAAAGGGGGCCGAGTTCTGGTTCCCCACTAGGCCTCTGGCTGGGAGGGGCAAGAGTGCTCCATTATAGCTCACCCTGGGGAGGAGGCTCGGTCTCAATAGCTTTAGGCTATGGTGAAAACCCTCTCCCTGCTGCGCCTCCTCTGACCCATCCCAGCAGGGAGTGGGGGTTCTCCTTGTGACTCTGGTGGAGGCCGAAGTCCTCATTCCCCAGGCGGTCTCCTTTGCGCTGGGGGCAGCAGGGCTCCCCACACAGGCACTAGTCCAGCAAGCCCAGAGGCTGAGCTGCCTCATGACAGCCTAACCAGGAAATCTAAGTCCCCGTCCCTTGCTGGCCCAGGTGGGGTGGGGCTGCGGGTGTTTTCTTGTTTGCTTGTTTCTGGGATGTGAGCAGAGCAGAGCAGTTTCCTGTCCCAGTACTCAGCAGTCTGACCCTTTCCCTGGCCTTGGACTAGAGAAAGCAGACTTTGTTGAGGTGGGTTCGTTGGTTGGTTGGTTGGTTTCGTCTGTGCCTTTCGGCATTTCTGAGTTGCCAACTTCTTCAGCCCAAGTCTGGGGTCTGTGACAGAAGAGGTCGCCACTGTGCTGCTCCCGATCCACCTCCCAGCCTTCCTGAGTGTCACTGTAGGGTGCCCAAGGACCCTAGCCGTGTGGAGCGGGGGAACGGGGAGAAGCACCTCCGCTGGACTTCCCGGGAGTGGAATGGCCCGCATTTCTCTTCCTGCTCCTCTCCTCTCCTCCCACACCCCAGGGTCTCAGCAGCAGAGTTGCTAGAACAGCGCCCCGCATGGAGTAGGCGCTCAATGAATGTAATGAATAAGTAATGAACAAACACAGACGAAATTAAAACCCTGCTCTGGTGCTAGTGTGGCCGAGGGGCTCTGGTTCTGTCCAGGAGCCCTCTTCTTCCTGTCCCCGTCACCCTCAGGCCCTGAGGGCGCCCACACAGGACACAGTCTGAGAGCTCGGGCTGGAACACTTGCTGGGGTCTGCGGTTTGCATTCTGAGCTGGTGCAATGAGACATGTGGGTGGTTGGCCTGGTTTTTGGAGCAAAGAGCACAGTGGACCTTGGGGAGGTTTGGGAAGGGGGTGACTTGGGAGTGGGTGGTTGTCCACCTACTCTGTCCTCTAGGAGCTGCAGAGGAGGGGGCTGAGGGATGCTGGGGAGCAGATTCACCACCTTGCCATCCACTCCATACCCTGCTCGGTGGGAGGATTGTAACTGATGGCTGAGGGAGGCTGCTCCTGGCCACCTGCAGGCCCAGGAAGCTCCTGTTCCCAGTCAGGGTAGAGCAGGGCACAAATGCAAAGTCTAGGCCCTTCACTGCCCTAGAGCCAGGGAGACTGGGCCCTGGATCACAGCAAGCTCAGGGCCCAGCTGTTCCTCACATCCTCTCCCACCCTGGTCTCAGAGAAAAGGAGGCCAGAGCCTCCTGCCTGGGGAAGACAAACAAAAGCAAGCTTCCTGCTGACCACAGCCTCTCAGTGGGACACCAGCAAGCCCAACAGATCTCTCCTGGGCTCTTCTAGGGGCATAGCACCAGGGGCGGGAAGAGCCTGGCCTGCTGCCTCCACAGGATCATGGAGGCTGAAGAAGTTGGGGAGGGCAGCAGTGAGGCCCCTATATTCTGCAGAGACTGGGAGTCCGATGCAGAGAGGCACCTCTAGGACAGGAGGGAGAACATTTCTGGGTGCTGGCCCAACATGCCACTCTTGCTGTGTGACCTGGGCCAAATTGCTAAACTTCTCTGGGCCTTCTAGATCTTATAATCTCCAGTTCCATGACATCCCGTGACCCTTGGTCTGCAGAGTGGCTGCTCTGCGTGGGCTTCAGCAGGTGTGCTGGGGAGCGAGAGGCCGCTCTTCCATCCCTCCCCATAATGAGCAAATGCAAACCGGAAGCAGGAAGGACTGTCTAGGACTGACTTCCTGCTGTCCTCCATGGTGACATTCTCAGCAGGGCCAGGCAGGTGACAGAGGGAAGAGAACGTGGAAGCAGGGAAGCATGGGCCAGCTGAGGCCACCAGCTGAGGCCACGCAGTTGCCACTCGGCTCTGGCTGCCCTGTGGCCAGGCCAGTTAGGCTCCGGCAGACCGCCCTGTGGCCTGGACGAACAGGAATCTGGGTTTCAGCGTGGGACTCTCACGAACATCCAGCCTGGCCCCGCAACCCGGAGCCCCCAGGGTCTTCCTGCCTCGACCTGTGCCTGGCGAGCCTGGGAGCTGGGGCAGAGGCAGAAAGGCACAGGCAGGAGGGCTCCCCCAGATGTGGACATTCGGACCCTTGGTCATTTCCCTCCCCTGCCTCTCAGCGAGGGCGACATCACAGAGACTCAAGGTCACCCATCATTCATGATCCCTGCCCGCGTGGGGTGCTGGAGGAGCCCCGTCTCCCATGACCTACAACCCCCTAAACATGCGTCATTATCAGACCTGGTGGGGTGACTGCGCTGGGACTCGTCACCCTGGTTGGGGGTTGGGGGTGACAGCTCTGGGACTCCAGCGCCCGGGCAGCTGGCACTCATCAAGCACCCGCTCCATGCCAAGAGCCCCGCATGCACTGCTTCCCTTCCTCCTGTGCTAGCTGTCCCCAAGACAGCCCCAAGCAGCCACGCCTCCTGGGTCTGCTCCCCGGCCCCTCCACTTGCCCCTGACCAGGAGGACGTGGCAGAGAAGGCCCCCAGCCCCACCTGGGTCTGTGCAGCGCTCGCTTGCTCTTCGACGCTCTCCCAGGCCACCAGCGCCAGCGCCAGGCTGTGTCACGCCCTGGACTCCAGCCCCAGCTGACATCCGACTGAAGCCCAACCCAGTGATCCAACAAACCACGAGAGAAATCAGATTGTTTCCACAGTCCCTGGACTCAGGGTGACAGGCTGCCATCAGTAGGGCACTGGATGCTACCCACGAGGGTGGAACCGGGCCTTCCCCATGACACAGCTGAGGTCACCAAGTTATGGGCCAGTGTCCACAGCCGGCAGGGGTCAGAGGCAGGGTCTGAACCCGGGCTGATCCCAGGGGCCACCGCCCCCTGCTCATTGCCACGTGACTGGGGCCACCAGGGCCATGTGAACCCAGGGAGGCCAGGCTGCTGGCCCTGGGGACCTCGGCTTCCTGCAGAGGGGTCCCTCTCAGAGCCCCCGACACCTCCAAACCCCTCAGCCGTGTTCTTCCTCCTGCTGGGCCACAAGATAGGCTGGCGGTGTCCTCCTCTGGTGGCTGGGGCGGGGAAGGGGAGGCTCAGGGGCTGGAATTGTGACAAATGGCCTCACACATACTAAACAGGAGAGATGACACAGCAGAGCCCTGGCAAGCCCCAAATACAAGGATGAAAAATGAGCTTGATCCATGCTGCGGGCCCCAGTGACAAGGAGAAATGGAACAGCCTAACAGGGGCCGCATGCGGGGCCCCCGCCTTTCACAAGTCCATGGGAACTTGGTGCCACTAGGAGGCTGAGCTGGCAGAGGAGCAGAGTGGGAGGCCCGGGTCATAGAGAAATGGAAGAGCCCATGGCCTCCACCAGCAGGCTCAGCCCAAGACACAGAGCACCAGAGAGAGAGATAGGTCTGCCCCTTAAAGCTGTGTGACCCAGGGAAGGTGACCCACTTTTTTTTTGTATCAGGGATTGAACCCAGGAGTGCTTAACCACCGAGCCACATCCCCCGCCCTTCTTACTTTTTATTTTGAGGCAGGGTCTCACTAAGTTGCTTAGGGCCTCACTGAATTGCTGAGGCCGGCCTTTAAGGTGCAATCCTCCTGCCTCAGCCTCCTGAGCCTCTGTGATTACAGTCATGCACCGTGGTGCCCAGTGTGAACTGACCCTTCTGAGCCTCAGTTTCCACATATACAACATGAAGTTTGTGTTACATCTCCCATCAGCAGCAGCAACATGAAAGGAGCTGATGTTTCTGGAGCAACTGTCCTGGGAGGGACATTCTGCTCTGTGCACCCATGAATTGTCTTATTATTAATCATTATCTGAGAGAGGCAGGAGCCAGGCACCCGAACCAGCCAGCCTTGAATCCCACCTGCAGGCTGGGTTACCTTGGGCAAGCTACTTGAGTTCTCTGTGCCTCCACAAATCACCTGCCTGGTAGCTCTGCCGTGACTCATGACACATCCGTGGTCAGTTAACGTGGGGATCGCTGCACACGTGGTCCACCCTCAGAAACGTCAGTCCCCGTCCTCTGGGCGCTTCTTTAGGTCAGGGGACCGTCTTCCACGGTCTGGGGAAGCGTGGGTAAAGGGGGCCAGACCAGAGCTTGCGTCACTGGGGCTATTCTGCTTAGAAGGACGGAGGTTACTGTGAACAGGTCAAGGTCCCTTTAAGGCAAATTCCTTTTGACAAGGTGACTCAGGCCAGACCAAGCAGAACATTCCAGTCTCCAGAGGGTCTACATCAATGCTTCCAGGGTGGTCACGTGACTTAACTAAGCCAATGACCGTCAACACCAGGAGTTTTGCAGGAAATATTGGGAAGAACCTGCATCTCTCTGCATTTGCAATTTGCAAGCCACGAAATGTGCATGGTGACCATGTTTGCTGCCAGCTTCGGGGAAGCTGCTTGAGAATGAGGCTGATATAGAAGGAACAGAAAGTGGAAAGGGGGAGAGAGTGAGCTTTGGAGGAAGTCATCTGAGCTCCTGGATCCAGCTGTGCCTGCAGCAGACACTGTGGTAGCTCACCCCGCCTGCGTTCCACCCATCAGCCATTTGAGGGTGCTGGGCTCATCACAATGCAGAGAGCCTAGTGATCCACCCGGACCTTCCGGACCTTTCCATGACACGAATGCATAAGCACCCTCTGCTCACTTCCCCGTGGGATTCTACCACTCACAAGGTGGCCTGACTTTTCCTCCCTCTGCACACGGGGTGCTCCGAGGTGCTGACCCGGTCTACCCCACCCGACCACCCAGAACCTTCCACAGTTTGCTCGACTCCAGGCCCCACCAGCTCCCATCCCCACCCTCCAGAGCAAAGGGCCTGAGAGTAAACACTGTACTCTGTGGACCACTCAGCCTTGGTGACAGCTGCTTGGTGCTGCCACTGTCCTGTGTGAGAGCCACGGATACCACACAGTGAGTGTGGCTGGGCTCCAAGGAAGACGATTTATGGACACATAAAATATTATTTTTTAAATTTTATTTTCTGGCATTTAAAATGTAAAAATTACCTAAGTTTGTTGGGAGCCAGGGGTCTCGGCACCATGGAGTCCATGAGTGACCTCCAAGCTACCTCTGGGCTGAGCCTCTCAAGTCCTAGCATGCCCCGGGGCTCTGGTCCTGAAGGGCCCTTGTCCTGAAGGTCAAAGCCACTTACCAGAAGGACCACCCGTAGTCCCAGGAATGCGGTCTCCAGTCTTCAGGGCCGAGGCTCACGGTGACCTGGAACACCTGAGTGTACATCATGTGGGCGACCATTCCCAGGAGGCCTGTGGGCAGGGAGCACAGCGGGCATCAGGGAGCGAGCAGGGCCTGTTCCCAGCCCCAGGCCCCTCTGCCACCTGCTAGGAGAGAATGTGGACCCTGGAGCAAGGAGGTGGCAGGAGCAGGGCTGGCGGGTCACAGAGGGTGGCTTTCTAAGCCAGGCCAAAGAGCTTGAGTTTGCACTGGAAGGTCAAGGGCAGCCCTGGAGAAATTCAAGCCAGGAGATAGAGTCAGATCAGAAACCGTCCGTAAACGACCGGGTCAGTAGACACTGTGGCCTCTGAGGGTCATGTGGTCTCTTGCAACCACTCGATTCCGCCACTGTAGCGTGAAAGATCCCAAGGCACCATGTCAGCGAGCGAGCACGCTGCGTCCCAATAAAACTTTATTAACATCAGCAAGCAGTGGGCCGGATTCAGCCCATGGCCTTTGCAGGCTGATGCTTGCGTTCGAAGGTCTTTTGGTAAAGCAGAGAGCTTTTCAAACTGCAGGTCTTGGTTCATTGGATGAGAGGGTCATGGAATTAACTTCATAGATTTTAAATGCCACCAGCATTAAAAAGAAAGAAAAGAAAAACCCCCCACCAAGACTGGAGCAGAACTATCAGACACTATCAAATGTAGTAGGAGTAAATCTCGCTTCGGGGAAATGTTCGGTTCTGAATATGTGCGTGTGTGCGGTGATTATAATATGAATTTCCCCCCATGGCTCAGGAGCTCACTGTCTTAGAGAAACTTTGGTCTTGAAGGATCCGAGTGAGGATCACCTTCCACCACATTTTTCCTGTGTGGCCCTAGGCAAGGCGCTCCACCTCTCTGAACCTCAAACCTTTCCATCGACCGGAAGATGAGGACCATTGTGGTTCACCAGTGGCATGAGGCTAGGAGGCTTGAGGGTGGGGTGCCCAGTGGGCATCAATCATTGCAGCCTCCAGGATTGTTAGCTGGGGTACTTCTCTATGGGGAGGGGTGTGGCCCAGGGCATCTGGAGCCTTCGCGGGTGCCACAGTGTGTGATTAAGTGGCATGGACCTAACCCTGAGCAGGAGTGATGAGGAGAAACAAGGCTAAGTCATAAGAGGAAGAAAGGAAAGAAAGAACGCTGTGTGCCTACTGTGTGCCAAGCACTCGGGCTCCTCCACCTCCGTCGCTACCTGAAGTTCCATGATTAGGGCCATGTGCTGTTGTTCAGGTTGCCGACTGCACATTGCCAAAGGGAGCCATTCGTACCAGTCCCTGAATGTCACTCCCAGAAGTTGAGATGGAGCCACACCTGCAAGGCTGTCTATGGTGACTCCGATTATGATTATTCCCGTTTCACAGGAGAGAGAATAGGAGCAGAGAGTGATAAAGTCCGTCCAAAGCCACAACGCATGGAGGGCTCAGCTGTGACTGGGGTCTCGGGCCAACCTCCCAGAAAGCCAGGGCTCTTCCTCTTCCCATGCTGCCCAGAATGCTCCTGTCCCTCCCCTCGCGGCCCTAACCTGCATTTCTCTTCTCCTAAAGAGGAGGCAGAGAAAAGGTGGAGATAAGGACAAGAGAGGGGATAAGAAGACAGAAGCAGAGAGAGATGGGGCTCAGCGCCCTGCACCAGCCTGGGGAGGTGGAGGTGAACGCAAACACTGAAATGAGAAAGGAACAGGGGGAGACGCCCTAATCTGTAGCATTTGCCAATTTCCTTGGCGTAAATATTCCCACCACAGCCAAGTTCAAGCAACCAACGTGAGGTCTCCGAAACCACAGCAGAGATGCGCGTCTGGCGCCAGCAGGCCCCTGTGCCTCTCCTTCCCACGCCCTGCCCAGCTCCCACCCAGACGGAGCGGCCGGGGTCACTTTGCACTGCTCTCTGGCCTCGGAGGGAGGCGCCTCTTCGGGGCTGCCGAGGCTTTCCAGGGTCAGGAAGTCCAGGGAGGGAGGGCGACAACGATAGGAGCTGAGGTCCCATCAGAAGCTCCCTGAACGACTCCACAGTCCTTGAGATCAGAGCGTGGAGGTCCTGCCCACCACGCAGCGGCGATCGTCAGCTCAGCATTATTAAGTTTTAGGTTTCTTTTACTGCCGCTGAGTTTAGTTTTGCACAATTATTAAGTGTTTTTAATTCATTTTCTACGAGCATGCCTGCTTCTGCCAGCATGAGCTTTGGAAACACCGATCTTCTTCTTCCTTGGTGGGGATTCTTTATGTGTCCTGGATACTGATCCTCTCCGTGCACAGAGGGCAAAGGGTCCACTGCCTGTCTCTCCCCTTGCCTAGCGTGCTTTTATCTAACGCACTTCATTTTTTAGAGCAGTTTCAGACTCATAAGAAACTGAGCACAAGGTGTAGATTCCCATAAGCCCCTCCCGCCCCTGCAGTCCCCCGTTAGTCCCATCTGGCCCGAGCGTGGGACATCATTAGGATGGGTAAAGCGCCCCGATCTGCTGTTGCTGAGGTGCGTAGCTTATGTTTTGTTTCATTCTTTGTGTTGTGGATCGCGCGGGTTTTGATAAATACATGGTGGCCCGTGTGCATCGTGACAGTGTCACGCAGAACACAGTGTTTTGTGACAAGTCCCGGTGCTCCAGCCTCTTTCCCCACCCCGCCCAACCCATCAGCAGCCACCGATCTTCCAGGTTTCGGGTTCCGTCTTCTCCAGAACCTCGTGGGGTTGGAATCTCACAGAGTGGGCTCTTTCACGTTGGCCGGCTCGTTTCCTAGCCCGCTTTCCTGATCCTTTCGCCTCTGCAGGACACCTGGGTTCCTCCCAAGTTTTATTAAAGCTATTTTTCCGCCCATTTTTGGAGTTGATCTGGTCAAATTTATGTGTCTTTTCCTGTTTGGAAATCGTCACTTCCTTCCATAGTTTTCTCATATGACCAAAGCTGTTCATGTGGAGCCGTCAAATGCTGTGACGGATGCAGCTGACTTAATTGTCCCCACTGATTAATGAATCGCTTTGGATTCTTATGCAAGGATCCATTCTTTCCCCACTGGCTTAAAGTGACTCCACGATACAGATTAAGTGTCTGGAATTGGAAAATCCAAAATACTCCAAAATCTAAGTTTCTTTTTTTTTTTTTTTAAGAGAGAGGGACAGTGAGAGAGAGAGAGAGAGAGAGACTCAGTTCCACTTAGCTTCTCATTGCGCCGACACTTTGTTGAGTACGTGCTGGGGTTCGAACCCGCATCCCCGTGCATGCCAGGCAAGCGCTGCAACCACTGAGCCGCCGCTCCAGCCCCCCAAATCTAAAAATTTTTGAGCACCAACATGACAGCACCGTTGGAAGATTCCACCCCGCTAACCTCACGTGATGAGTTGCAGTCAAGACAGATGCACCAAAAATACTGCGGAGAGGGGCTGGAGTGGTGGCTCGCGGTCACAGCACTGTCCCGGCACGCGTGAGGACGCGAGTTCGACCCCAGCACCACGGACACAGTGAAGTGTCTGAAGAATGAAGGTCACATGAAAAACTAAATAAAAATTGCTTCTCTCTCTCTCTCTGTCCCCTCTTTCTTTTATTCTTTTTTAAATTTACAGTGCTACTCTAATGAATACAGGAGTAGTACTTTTTTTTTTTTAAGAGAGAGGGACAGTGACAGAGAGAGGAACAGTTTTTATTTAGATTTTCATTTGGCTTTCGTTGCTCCAAGACTTCGTTGTGTGGGGCTGGGGTTTGAACTCGCGTACTCGTGTGTGCCAGGCAAGCGCTGCAAGCGACGTAACTGCTGAGCCACTGCTCCAGCCCCTGTCCCTCGTTCTTAAAAAAAAAAAATTGCATAGAATTATCTTCAGGCTGCACGTACAAGGTGTACAGGGAACATAAAAGGATTTCATGTTGAGACTTGGGTCCCATCCCCAAGATATCTCACTATATCTTTGTAAATATTCCCAAATCTGAAAAATCTGAAACACTTCCGGAGCCAAGCATTTCAGATAAGGGATCCCTAAGCCGTACTGTATCCCAGGCCCCCCACATAGGGACCTGTTTGCTAACGTATCATTTTGTCCCACTGATGTCTCTCTGTTCCTGGACAATGCCACACTGTTTTAATCATCAAACCTTGCTGAAGTCTGTGAACTAAAATGACAGATCTCTCCTCTTCATTCCTGCGTAGTGCTCCTTCCCCCTGGAATCATTGTGCTCCCCAGAAGCTGCGCCCCCTCATCCACCCTGTCCTTAGCTGCTGCTCTCCAAATCCTCAGCTAATTACTTCCCCACTCTGCCAGTTCAGATTCTTCAAGAGTTATTTGACCTCCCAGTTCCTTGGTTTTTCCGTCTATAAAATGGGAACAGTAGGCAGGGAAGTCCAGTGAGCATCGCTGGGAAGGAAATCTTGAATGAGACGGAGTGGGACAGCAGAGACAGGACAATCCAGCACCTTCGCAGGGAATCTCCCAGCCGCGCCCAGAAGCCAGACCCAGCCTGCTGGCAAAATAATTAATTTCCCAAAGCCTTAGTTTAGAAAAGCATTGATTCCTAAATTGAATTTCATTTATCCCCGAACAGGAAAGAGCCATGCTTTAAGAAAACTCAATAAATGAAAATTACAATTCACTCCGAGACACCTTAGTGGGACTCTCTGATTGCATTTCAAAGATTCTGCTTCAAAAATTGGGCCCTCGATCATGTCTCCAGGAGGGCCGGCCGCTCAGGAGGAGGGAGCCCGTCCGAATTAGGAAGTGACTTTCTGCTGAGTTAGTGCACCTCCTAAATTAGTGGCCACTAAATAAACGAGACTTCCCTACCGTTGCTGTAACACGGCTTGGATTCACCCCAGGAAACACAGCTGTAAATCTCTCCACTGGTGGTTTCCCGAATCTTCCAACTCCGGACACCATACATGGAATTCCAAAGCCTCATCCTGGCTCCTCCCTGCCTTGGGGGGTCCTTAGAGGACACTGAGGGTCAGGCAGGATGATGACCCAGGGTCCGGAGCTGGGCTGAGTCCCTGAGAAATGAACAAGGCTGGGAGTGTTGCTCAGTGGTTAATCACCCCGGGGTTCGATCCCCGGAAAAAAGACACATTTTCCAAAGAGTCCCCAGGTGCATGGGGAGTACGGCAGGAAGGAAAGGACGCGGCCGGGAGTGAGTCCAGCTTGCAGCTCTGGGACCTTGGGTAGACGGCCTTTGAGTGGCTGTTTCCTCCCTGTGTCAGGGCAGCGGTCACCGTGCCTTCCGCAGAGACTGCGATGAGGACGGAGTGACACTTAAAGCACTTAAAATAGCTCTTGGCACATCTTGGCACATCAGGAACCCTCCTTAAGTTTGTGGGTTATTTATTTATTTTTTGTACCAGGAATTGAACCCAGGGGTGCTGGGTTAACCATTGAGCCTCATCCCCAGCACATTTTTTACTTTTTATTTCGAGACAGGGTCTCGCTAAGTTCCTTAGGGTCTCACTAAATTGCTGAGGCTGGCCTTGAACTTGGGATCCTCCTGTCTCAGCCTCCCAAGCCTCTGGGTTTACAGGTGTGCATCACCTATAAGTATTTCCTGAGTGAATGAATGAGCACAAGCCTGAGACTCACCGTATAGAAGCAACAGGCTGCGCACCTAAATCCCCAGCACCTAGCCTGCGGCCCGCCTGGCACGCTGTGGATATTTGATATGTGTTTGTTGAATGAACAAATGACCACCGGTCGCAAGGTGCTTGGGTATGGAGATGGATGGTTAAGTGGGGAGAAGGAAAGAAGGGAGCCCAGATGACAGGACGTTGCCGGGTGGAACGGTGCTGCTTGGAACAGAGTTGGTGGTAGCTCTGGAGCAGGTTTTGACGCTTGAGTGCTCTGGTTTGAATACGCCCCCTCCCTGCCAGTCCATGTGCTGGGAACTTAAGCCCCGGATTCCCATGCTGAAGGAGTTTGGAGGAGGGCCTTTGGAAGGCAATTAGGATTGGGTGATGGCACTTATCTCCTGCGCTTGTTCTCCCTGCAGTGCCCCTGACAATGCGGCATGAGGCCCTCGCCCGGTGCCAGGCAGAGTCAGCACCATGGCCTTGCCTGGGCCTCCAGCCTCCAGAGCCCTGAGCCTAATACACTCCTGTTCTTGACCAATTTCCCAGTCCCAGGCATTTTGTTACAGCAACAGAAAAAGGAGGTGAACAGACTTGCTGGGTGTGGGAGGTGGGGGCTTCTTGGAATCCGGGGCGCCCCGGGGTTTTGGGGTTGGGCTGCCGGGCGGCTGATGGCACAACTGAGGGTGGCGGGGTGGGTGGGATCCTTCAGGGGCCGCGTTAGCTTGGAACGCCTGCTACCAAGTACGCACTGGAGTGTGCAGGCTTCACGTTCCCGGAGTAGCCGGAGCTGGGATCTCAGTGCGTGAGTCACCAGCACAGGGGTGACAGATAGCTGAGGAAAGGCCACCTGGAGAGAGCTGAAGGGAGAGAGAGGAAAGGGTCCCCAGATGGAGCCTGGGACAAGCGACACCCAGTGCACATGCGGGGCGGAGCTGGTGGAGGACGCCCAAGGGGAGCGGCCAGGGAGGCCGGAGGAGACCAAGGTGGGGTTGCCAGGGCCAGAGAGCAGATTCCAGGAGGGAAGGCAAAGGCCAAAGCGGCCACTGCATTTGCCACCATGCCACCACTGGGGACCAAGCCTGGCTCCACCTCGGCTGGTGGACACAGACTCACCTGGAGAGGTTGAGAGCAGGAGGGGAGAAAATGATCGAGAAGACTTCCAGAGCATTCTGCTGCCTGGAGCCGCAGGAATAGGGGGCGGCAGCAGGGCAGGGCCTGGGGCTCGGGCAGGGGATGGAGTTGGACAGAGAACATCTCCTCACCCCCCGGATGATCAAGGAGAGAGGGAGAAGGGCTCAGCATGGCGCAGCGAGAGGGTGTTTCAGAAGCAAGGTGGAGAGAAGGTGGGAGGGAGGGAGAAGGTTCTAGAACACAGAGGGAGCTGGGACACTTTGCCCAGGGGACCCAAGGTCCAGGAACGTGCCAGCGAGATGCCGGTTCTTGGGCAGATTCTCTTCTGACTCCACCAAGCAAAGGCGGGGCAAGGTCAGAGCTGAGAGGGAGGCAGGAAGGTGGGGTGCAGGGAGGCTCGAGGGGCCAGGAGAGAGCACGGAAGAGGCTCTTCAGAGGGTGGAGAAGCCCACACTGTGGGTGCCCACGTGGCTGGGCCCTGAGCCCAAAGTGCGCCCAGGCAGCAGAGTGGCCGACAAGGGACACAGGGCCGCTGGCCTCAGTGCCCCCGATCGCCCTGGGCTCCATCCCTGGGAGGCTTCCTGGGCATCCCTGAGGTCTGCTGGCCAGGGCCCCGTGCGCCTCCTGAGGACACCCTCTCCAGTCTGCAGAGGCTGCTGCGTGAGGACTCGGAACAATGGTGACCTAATTTCCAGGACTCAGCTCACCTGGCCCGGCTCTCTTTGCAAGTGTTTGGATGTCTTCTGTGAATTCCATGCTCCATTTAATGGAGGTTTCGGGGAGGCAGCTGATTAATTAATTTATAATAGGGTTTATTATTAAAGATGCTGTCTAAGTTGTTACTGAGAACACTCAGAGAGCGAACGCTAAATAAATATTTTTGTTATGTCAGGATCTGGACCTGCTGGGGCACAGGAGGAAGCTGAACCAGGTGAAATGGGGTTGGGTGGAAGCCCAAGGCAGCCGGCAGGGCAGCCGGACATTCAGGGAGTCGCTGAGTGCGTATTATGCACCCACGAAGCACCTCGCTTTCTCTCTCTCTCTCTGTCTTTTCCTTTTCTTTCTTTGTTTTTTGATACTAGGGATTGAACCCAGGGATGCTTAACCACCTAGCCACAGCCCCAGCACTTTTGATTTTTTGTTTTGAGACAGGGTCTTGCTGAATGACCCAGGCTGGCCTCAAACTTGCAATCCTCCTACCTCAGCCTCCTGAGTCCCTGGGATTATAGGTGTGTGCCACCGTGTCCAGCTCTCTTTTCTTTTAATAAGAAGCTACCTTTATTGATTGGTGGCCTCAAGAGTATTGCCAAGCAGGACAGAGAGGACACAGACCCAATCTAAATGCCCCAATCATACACTTGTTGAATTAACTTAAGATAAAACACAGTGAGATGCCCAGGAGGAGCACATGGGATGGGAGGACCAGCCAACCCACAGGCTCTGTCTCTTGGCTTCTTCTTGTCCCAGTGGAGGGCATGATCACAGGGGCCGGCACCGAGAAAGAGCCCTAGGGCTACACAGAATGCCTGGTGACCCATTTAAGATGACATCAGACTCGCACGCTTGTCATCCCAGAGACTTAGGAGGCTGAGGCAGGAGGCTCACAACTTGGAGGCCAGCCTCAGCAACTTAGCGAGGCCCTGAGCAACTTAACAAGACCCTGTCTCAAAATAAAATGTAAAAAGTGCTGGAGATGTGGCTCAGTGGTTAAGCTGACCTGGGTTCAATCTCTGTTACAAAAAAAAAAAAAAAAGACTTCACCATGGATCTGGGAGTTGTATTAATCCACTAATTCATCCTGCTCCAGGGCTAACGCCAGTGACCTGCTCCCCTGTCCTTGGTCTTGTCTGCCTTTGTTTCTTTCTCTTGCTCTGCAACAAGCCAGGATCCATCTTCCCCACCCCACCCCTACCAGCTCCCATCACCCCCAGTTGGGACCGATGTTGGCATTCCCTGGACCCCGCCTCGGCTCAGTCCCTCGCTTTCCTGGTCTGCGGGAGCAGGGCGGGAAGGAAGATCAGCTCTTCTTGATACATGAAATCCCAGGCGAGCTGCCTCTTCCCTGTTTCCTGGCCTCTGGCTCAGCGCCTTCCTTCCTGTACCACCATTCCGTTAACATCTTCCTTCTCCGCACAGGGAAAATGGCTGGGAGTAAGTGACCAGGCTGCCCGAAGTTCCCAGCCACAAACTGGGCACTGCTGTGAGCCAGGGCAGCCTGGAAGGGACACCCAGGGGCCTGTGGGGTGGGGAGGTCAGCAGAGGCTCCTTGCTGGGCACGGTGGCGCTCACCGGTGGTCCCAGCTGCTCGGCAGGCTAAGGCAAGAGGATCTCTTAAGCCCAGGAGCTTGAGACCAGCCTGGGCCACCAAGTCAGACTCTGCCTTTGAGAACACAGAGGCTCCTGAAGGAGGGTGACATCCAAGCCCAGCTCTGAAGGGGCAGAGGGTGGATCCTGCCAAGTGCAGCGGGGACAGGGGTTAAGCAGGGCTGGTGGGAAGGACAGGGCCCTTTGTGAGAAGTTCTGAGCCATGTAGGGAGTCTGGGCTCCATCCAAGGGCACCAGGCAGGGGGCTCAGCAGTGTAAGACAGCACCCCTCCCGCCAGCGCTGGGGACTGGGGATGGAACCCAGGGCCTCGCTGCTGGGTGGAGAGGGGACTGGAGAGAAACTGACCATGGAGTCCGGGAGCAGCAGCCGAAGGGCTCCTGGCGGAAAAAGATGCAGCTGGGAGGCGGAGAGGTGGGCAATGGGCTGGTGGCTGCAGACCGCCTGGCGCAAGCCTCCACCACGGGAAAGCCAGGACTGGGGGGACTGCGAGAGGCCACTGGGACCGACCCAATCACCATGAGCCCTGGAGCAGCCATCCAGAGACAGCTTGGGGATTCTAACTGGTGTTTCCTGACACCCATCAGCTGGGGACAGGGGAGAAATCAGTCCCTCATCTACACACCCCCAGGTCCCTGCGGTTGGTGGCAGCAGAGACCACGGGCTGCCCCTTGCCCCTGTCCTTGGGCGGTGCGGGCTGGGCGGCAGGTAGGCCTGTCCTTACAGCCACCCCCGCAGCTGAGCTGGGGTTTAAAGCCGCCCAAGCTATTTTTAAACAGCAGCTATTTTTAGCCACTCTCCAGAGAACCCGCAGCCTCTCCTGGTAGCATATTTCAGAGTTTTAAAAGTTCCTCCTTACACATAACCTAAATCTTTCCAGTTGCAATTTCAGCTCATTTCTTGCTCTGCCCTCGGAGGACGAGGGGTGAGCTGGCTGGCGTCTGCGGAGCAGGGCCTTGGGGGGCCTGGTGATTCCCGAGGCCCCTCCACCTCGTCACCCCGCCGCGATGCGCCCGCTCCTGCCCTTTCTCCGAAGGTCTCCTTTCAGACCACTTGAATCATTACCGCCACGCGTGCCCGGATTCTGCCTTTTAAAGTGAAGTGGCCCAAATTGGAGGTGGCATTTAAGGGGGACCTTCCGATCTCAAGTCGTGGGTTTCCTGAGTCCCCTGAGCCTTGTCTACCCAGCCCCTCAGCACCCAGCCCCAAGGTGGGGTCCAGGGTGGGTCCCCCTGCGTAGCCTGGGAGAATGGGTGGTGGGAGTTTTTATATTAAAGGACCTGTCCCCAGGTCCCTCCCCCAGTCCTCTCTGTTACCCTGTTTCCTTCCGCACTTGGGTGACTGTATATAAAACGTCCATGGCCTCAGGACACAGCTGCAGGAGACAGAAAACAGGAGACGGATTCTGGCTTCGGGATTTCGGAAGCCTGACCCAGGTGTGTGAGGTCAAAGGTCTGGAAGAAGGTGCACCCATTTCGGGTCCTTCTCCACCTGGGGCCACGGGGAGTTGCCTGCGTGGGTGTGGAAGCCGGGGAGGAGCGGGAGAGGTAGAGAAAGAAAGGGGAGGCAGAGGGGTGCGACAGGGTGGATCCCAAGTGTCAGGGCGGGGACAGAGGTGTCACCCAAGCTCCTGAGCTCCGCAGGTGCAGAGGTGAACTGATTGTCCAGAGAGCTGCCGTGGATCAGTGCATCCTGGTTGAAAGGACCGACAGGTGTCAGCGTAGGGTTCTGGGACTTGGCCGTGGGTGACGGGGAGGTGTCCCCAGGGGGGTGTCTTCCCTGCGACCGCTTCTCCTTTCTTCCTGCTTCCTGGCCACCGCTGCCATCACATCCATGATGTCTCCTTCACCTCCGCCCAGAGCAATGGAGTCGGCTGACCCTGGGCTAAACCTTGGAGACCACGAGCTCAAGATGGGCCTTTCCTGCCCTGCGTGTTCCTGTCGGGTGTTCCGGTGGCAGCAACGAGAAGCTGAGCAACGCACCGGGAGCTGAACCAGCAGATGTGAGCAGGGTGCCCCTCCCAGGCCCCCAGCCTCCACTTCAAGCCCCTTCCTCCGCATCCTCCGGGGGCAGGGGAGGGACTCGGCATCCGCACACACGTCCAGCGTCCCCTGGGACACGCGCACCGTACAGCAGGACCCTGCCTGCTCTGCCTTCTCCCACAGATCTTCCCCAGCAACTCCCTCCCCACAATGCGGCCTTCACCTTCTGCCCAAGCTTGGACTCGAGCTGCCTCTATGACACCCTGAGTGTGACACCCTGAGTCCTAGCTGTCACCAGCCACTTTCCCAGCAGCTTCCAGATGGCCCCGCCTCAGCTTCTAGACCTGCAGCTCCTGGGACATTGCAAGAACTTGTTTTATTTATGTATCTGTTTATATTGAGTATTGGACCCTGGGACAGCTCTACCCCGAGTCCTTTTATTTTTTTATTTTGAGACAGAGTCTCGCTAAGTTATTTAGGGGCCTCATTAGGTTGCTGAGGCTGGCCTCAAACTTTTGATCCTCCTGCCTCAGCCTCCCGAGTGGCTGGGATTATGTGCGCCACTGGGCTTGGTTGATCGTGTGCCCTCATTAGGAGCTGGATCTGGGAGAGGGAGCAGACTGCAGGCAGGGGCCAGGGCCACAGCTCAGTTGCCTCCTCTACTGTCCATGTGCCACCCTCTCAGCCAGGACAGTGGAGAGCTGGCAGAACGGTGTAATTTATTGCTAAGGCCAGGACAATTCTTCCTTTCTTTTCCTTTTTCTTTTCTTTTTTTTTCTTTTTAAGAAAGAGGGATAGTATGTGTGTGAGAGACAGAGAGAGAGAGAGAGGAGAGAGTCAGTTTTATTTCGTTTTTCATGAGGCTCTCATTGCTCTGACACTTCATCACGTACGTGGCACTGGGGTTGAAACCTGCGTCCTCGCACATGCCAGGCAAGCGCCGTAACCACTGAGCCACCGCTCCAGCCCCTGGCCAGGACATTTCTGAGAGTGAAAGATTAGAAATTAAAAGCCACCTGGACAACGGGAGGACAGGGCTGGCGGAGTCCATGGACGAGGGAGTGGGCTCCGATCTGTCAGGGACCCTGCCCACCTGTGGATGCCCCTGGACCCACAGCTGTCCCTCTGCCAGGAGCCTGCATACTCCTGTCCCTTCCACCCTGAGGAAAGCGGTGGTGACTCCGAGAGCGCAGTCCACCGTGCCCTCCGACTCCTGGGCGACCGGCACTGCACTGAGACTGGAGAGGCCAACGGCACCGATGTGGGTCCTGCCTGCGGGAGCGCCCAGCCAAAAGCAGAGACAGAAGCAGCAAGGGCCCTCGGTGACGTCTGGCAGTGACATCTGGGGTCCTGAGGCGGATGTTTGTCCCAGCCCCCACCCATGCAAAGCCAGGAGCGCTGCCAAATGTCCTTGGGAGGACAAAAATCAGCCCCTGGAGCTCACGGCCCTGGCGCCAGCAGACGCGCGGACGGCAGGAATGGCTTTTATAGTCGCCTTCCCCTTTCTGCAAGTGACCCCGGCTTTTCATTTCTGGGGGTGATGTGAGTTTACCTCTGAATAAATTTCAGTTTCCAGGACACGTGAGTGAGTTAGCGGAAAAGGGTAACAGCACCTGTGGCCAGCGGAGGAGGCTGAGGGAGAAGGCCCGCAGGGGGAGAAGGCCCGCGGGCGGAGGCTGGGTCGGGTCCCCGCAGCACGTGGGCGTGGGCTCTGGAAGTGCCACACACGCGTGTGACACACCTGGGAAGCCCTCGGCCAGTGGCTTCAAGTGTGCGTGTCCCCTGCCGGGGTCAAGGCCAGCTTTTCCCCGGGCCATCTGCTCACCGTCTCACTCTGATCGGACACCAGAGAAGGGGCTGGCTGAACTTCGGGGGCTGCGAGGAGCGCTAGGAATCTGTGAACTCCCGCAGGCTGGGGGCTTCTAGAATCCATGAGGGGTGGGAGCCTGGACAGGCCTGGAGGCAGGAGTCCCTGGGGACGCTGGCAGCTCTGTCCTGCCAGGGCCGTTTTTCTGTCTCTTCCTGTGTCTGTTTCCCTCCTTCCTTGGCCAGAGCTACCAGTGGGAACTCTGCATCTGCCGCTCAATGCTGGGTCACCCGCCCACCCGCTGTCCTATTTCACCCTGAGAGCGCCCGACCTGCAGGAAGAACCCTGTGACAGGTCAGGGACCGCCATTTCAGGCCCTGCGTCACCGCTGCCAGCCCGCAGGACTCTGCTCCCTGGCAGAGCGGAGGTCCTCAGCCGCCTTGTCCCTCCCTCCAGGCCTCTGTGGGTCCCGTGAGCTGAGCCACAGGCCTGCTCTCCTGGCCAGTTGGGTTTTGAGCTCTGAGCTCCACACCCGCTGCAGCGGTGCCATGGGACCGTCCCATCAGTATCACCACCTGGGAAGCCGCCTGAGCATAGGGAAAATGAGGGATGGGGCAGCCATTTTGCTATAAAACCTCCAGAGAGCCCAAAATGACAGCCTCCCCACCTTGAGCACTTTACAGTTTGTAGAGCACCCAATCATCCCGAGTTCTGTGCAATCCTCCTTTTCCCAGGAGGGCTAGGTTTGGTTACACCTTATTTAATAAATGAGAAGGCAAAGTTCAGAGAGGCACAGCAACCTGTCCAAGGCCAACACAGCATGAAAGGAGCAATCTTGAGTCTAGGTCTGCTGGACTCCAAGGTAACGGTTTTTCCTTTTTTCTTTTCCTTTTTTGTACAAAGAATTGAACCCAGGGTTACTTAACCTCTAAGCCGCATCCCCGGCCCCTTTTTATATTTCATTTTGAGGCAGGGTCTTGCCAAGTTGCTTAGGGCCTCATTAAATTGCTGAGGCTGGCTTTGAACTTGTGATCCTCCAGCCCCAGCCTCCTGAGCCGCTGAAATTACAGGCGTGCGCCACTGCGCCCAGCAAGTCCCGATGTTTTCCCGTTCCGTCGCCGCCTCTTCATTCATTCATTTGTTCAACAAATATTCATTAAGCACGCACCGTATGTCAGGCTCTTTATGAGAAATACAAGAATCTAAGATGAGCAATGTCCCTGCCTGCGTGGAGCTGATGTTCTCATGGAAAGAGGCAGAGATAAACACCTGAACAAATCTTGAAACGTGAGCGTCATTAACGTTAAGAAGGGAAAGGAGGGACTGTGGCCAGTGGGTCAAGCCCCGGAAGCCAGCGTCCTCCCCGGGCGCGACCCACAAGCTGAACCTGGGAAATGGGAGGGGCCGGGGAGGCGAGCAGGAAGGACCTGCGCAGGGGGGAGGCGAGGAAGTGGGGCTCCGTCCAGAGGCAGGGGAAAGGGGCAGCAGCTGCTCCTCTGCCTCTGCCAGCCGGTGCCAGCCGGTGCCAGCCGCTGCTGTCCAGAGACAAATGGCAGCAAGCAGGGCTCACTCATGTGTCAAAGCAGCCGGCAGCGCGTCCCCAACTCCTGGGAGAAGCACCCTGCTTGTGGGGGCGCCTCCCCGGGTGGAGCGTCTCCGTCAAGGGCAAGTGTACCCTGAGGGCTCCTGGATGCCCAGCCGTCAGGCAGCGGAGCTGGTGTCTTCAAGGATTGCAAGGACAGGGCTGGGGACAGAGCCAACAGGTGTCTAGGGAGACAGCGGTGGCTCTTCAGTAGGGAACCCCCAGACCAGGGGCAGATCAAGGAAGTCAGAGCACGGAGGACCCTCAGAGGGGCCAGCAGGGATGCTGTCCCTTTGGAGTGGAATTTGTCAAAAGCGAATGTGCGTCGGGTACGGTGGCGCACGCTTGAAATCCCAGCAGCTTTGGAGGCTGAGGCAGGAGGACCACAAATTCAAGGCCAGCCTCAGCAACTCAGCAAGGCTGTAAGCAACAGAGCCAGACCCTGTCTCAAAATAAAAATTAAAAGGGCTGCGGTGTGGCGCATAGGTAAGTGCCCCTGGGTTCAATCCCCAGTGCCAAGATAAATAAATAAACATGAACTCACATTGTCCTTTTGACCCAGCAATCCCACCCTAGGACTCTACCCTGAGATGTATTCGCAGGTGTAAGTTATTTATTGTTGCAAAGGGTGGAAAGTATCTTTAAAAATCCACCAACAGGGGACTATTAGATTAAGCTATGGCGATGGAAACTTCTGTCTCCTCCCAGTGCTCTTCAGCCACTCTGGTCTCCCTGTCCCTGGAAGGCCGGGGCTTGTCCCTGCCTCAGGGCCTTAGCCCTTGCCACGTCCACTACTCCGGCCATTCTTCCCCCAGATGTCCACACATCCGGTTGCTCCTTCCTCTCCCTGGGCTCAGATCCCAGGCCTTCCCCCAGGGGCTGTGGCGGTGGCAATCTGGAGGCCATGTTCCCTGGGCTTCGGAAAAGCTCTCCTCTGGGGAGACCCTCAGGCCCAGAGCAGCCAGCGGCCTAGGGCATCTGGACCATCTCAGAGGTGACCCAACCTGGGTCACAGGCCATTCCGGGTTACTCACGGCGATCTCTGCCACGCTGTGGATTCTCAGGCAATACCGTGGCCTCGCCTGACGTCTCCCGCTTAACCACCATCGTCAATGAGAACTGAAGAGGTGACACCTTCCCTCCCAGGGTGGCCTGAGGACAGCAGAGGCCACGTTGGGGGTCCTCCTGGCGAGGAACTGAGGTGTGCCCGGGAAGCTCAGGGCGGTCCCACCCTGGCCGGCATCTTGGCGGTGACATCCCGGAGCCCCAGCCCCGAGCCAGCCCCAGGCTCCGGAGCCCCGGATCTGTGGTTGATAAATGTGCGCTGTTTCAGCCCCTCAGCTGTGGAAACATCGCTACAGAGCAACTGAAACCGTTCGCAGGGGGACAGGACTCCAACTTCCGTCGCTGGTTCATCTACTTGGTCCTGGCAGCTTTTGCTCGACGATTTTCCCCCTTGCTGAGCTGGGGATCAATCCCAGCTCCTCGCCCCCGGCGAGCACTTGATATTCTGTTGGGTAAATACATGCGATGGATCAAATTTTTTCTTCTTTTGTTATTTTTTTATATCTATACTTTCTTTATTGGTCCATAATGATTTTGGAGGGTCTTAAATTCTACTTATTCAAAGGACAAAACTGTCCAACCATATGACTTTGGTTGTATTTTCCAGGTCTACCCTTTCCCATTCTTTTCTACTTATTTATTTATGTATATTTTTGTACCAGGGATTGAACCCAGGGGTGCTTAACTACTGAGCCACATCCCCAGCCCTTTTTTACATTTTATTTTCAGACAGGGTCTTGCTAAATTGTTGAGGCTGGCCTTGAACTTGCGATCCTCCTGCCTCGGCCTCCCCAGCCGCTGGGACAACGGGCGTGCACCACCACAGCACCTGTCCTTTCTTATGTCTCTTAAAGTGTACCTCGTGTGTTGTTGGAGTTTGTTGCTTTTATGTCTAGAACCCCACAACTCTGCCTTTTACTTGATGAATTTAACCCAGTTACATTTATTATAATTTGGATTATTTCTGCCAACTCCAGTACTTAACTAATCCAGCCCCCAGGCCCAGAGGCCTCAGTCAGCTCCTAGAATACCATGGTTTTGAGATAACAGCTCTGAAGCCTCAGCTCCTCACAGTGAAGACGGCCCAGGGGACCCTGAGGCCCTGCCCAGCCACCCTGCTCTGAGAACTCACTGTCCTTTGTGGCTCGGCCCATCCCAGCTGTCTTAGGACACTTAAAGTCACAAGTGGCAGCAACAGAGCTGCAACTGGATTAAAAATTGAGCAGCTCATCAGCCCATGTGGCTTGAGGCCCACAGCTCACTCAGCACCAGGCACGGTGTGATCCAGGTGCTGGATGACACGGGGGAGTCCGTCCTCCCCTTCAGTCCTGCTTCCCTCAGCGTGGGCCATGTTTTTAGGCGGCAGCATGGTGAACCCACCAACTCCAAGCTCCCGCCTTACGAGGGAGCATTTCTGGTGTCTGAGCAGTTGCTCCAAACACCCCAGAACTGGGTCTCATTGCCCATCCCTGAACCAACACGGTGACCTGGAATTGCTCCCACTGGCCTGGCCACAGGGCCACTGCTGGGCTGAGGACGGGGGCGGTCAACATGGCCTGGGAACGCCAAAGAGGTTTCCCAAGAGCAGCTGTGACCACCCAAGTTGAAGGGGGGAGCAGGACCACAGAAACCCGATGCCTTTACAACCGGAAACAGAGACCAGGGCAGCACAGCTGCTCACAGCTCCTGCCCAGGACAGCCGCATCCCCGCGGCTCTCAGCAAAGTCCTCGAAAGCCAAGGTCATCGTCTGGCCTTTATCTGCTCAAGGGCAGCTGTCCCTCCCTCCGCTCACCTGCGGCTCCCACCAAGGAAAGCGTGGAGAGATGAAATTACTGCGTGACCTTTAAAAATACAGAGCTCCGCCTCAGATTCAAGACGTCTCAGCCCCTTGGACCAGGAGATGAGCAGAGGCCAGAAAAGAGACCAGAAAGCCATTGGCATGCAAAATAACGGCCCTGGAGACCTTGGGAGAACTCTCTGGAAAGCTCCGAGCCTCCAGCTAAAAGCTGAGGACCCAGATCTGCTCTCCAGGGCCAGGGCCCTCCCTGCGGCTGCATCCCGGCCTCCAGGAGGGATTGCAGCTCAGGTGCACGGACAGCTGCACTCAGGCCACTGAGCAGAGGCGCCACCAGGTTCTGCTGGGCTCCAGAAGCACACAGTGAACAGAACACGTCCCTGCCCTGCGACTCGGGCTTGGCTGAGTGTCAGCAGCTGGCTCCCCACCAGTGTCCGGAACCAAGAGGGCACCAGCCCCACCTGCTCTTCCGTGAGCCGGCCTGCTCCCTGCCACACACTGGGCTTGCGGCACCCGCAGAACCAGTCCAGAGGCCAGCCTCCTAGGGCCTCCCTGCCTCCTCCAGGACTCAATCCCATTGTGTCCTCGTCCCACTCCCGACCTGGACCTTGGTGTCTTTCTGAACAGGAGTCACCAGGAGTGAAGGTCGTCCAGAGGCTTCTCTGGTATTACACTCCCCTGGTCACTTTGGGAAGTCACCCTGTCCCAACATCACCTGGGAGCCAGTTCCCGGCTGTGCTGCCCACCTGCCTGGGAGCCCCCCAGGGCTTCCCAGCCCTGGGGGATTCAGACAATGGCTGCGTGCATGGTGGGGAGTGGAGGTGGCCACCCTGGAGGCCCCGTTTGCCGCTGTTGTGTCCCTCTCTCTGTCCCTCCTGCAGCGTTCTCTCTCTGCCTCTGTCTGCATTCCTCTCCCTGTCCTCTCCCTGTCCCCTCCCTGTCCCCTCCCTGTCCCCTTGCACTGAGGCTTCTCCTAGCCTCTCGGTGTCGGATCTGGTCTGCAGCAACCCCCCTTCACACATCCCACGCATCATCACCGCCACCCGCAGTGATGGTCCAGAGCCTCCACAGTGCGACCAGCTTTGCTACAGCCATTGTCCTGAGAGCCCCGCGAACCACGCCTCGCTATCACGCTTCACTCCTGGACCCCCACGACCCGCACGCGTAGCCACAGCCACCATCCACTTTACAGAAGGGGCAACTGAAGCCCAGGGTCGGAGAGGTCAGGACCCGCACCTCAGATGGGACCTTCACCTCAGCGTATCGCAGCAAGCTGGCAACGAGCAAGACAGACGGGGCGCACAGTGGAGAGGAGAGGCAGGAAGAAGCAAGCCCTCGGTCACCACCCAAGCTCACTCCAGAGCCAGGCGAGTGAGGCGGTGATTAAGGGGGAAGCCACTCTCGGCTCTCGGCCTGCCTGGCTGCTCCACGCACAGCTGTGCAGCTTCAGGAAAGTTAGTTGACCTCTCTGGACTTGCTTTTCCTGGTCTTTTCCTTGAGATGCCAACCAAAATCCCTGGCTCATTGGTGACAAGGTTGGAACCTCTAGGAGGCAGGGGACGGGCCTGGCTCCCTCTGGCTGGAGAAACTGGAGCTGGACTCAGAGACTCCAGAAGCTCAGCTTCCCCCTGGCCCCACTACACAGTTCTGGCCTCAGTTTCCCTGCTTGGCTGCCTTCCCGGTCCCCTCCCCTGGGGCTGAGCCGGCGCCTGCATTGCCCCCTGCTGGACAGAGCCAAGCTCAGGGAGACCTCCGACTGCCCCACCCAGCAACTCCACTTCCCCTGAGACCGCGCCCTGGGGACCTGCACCCTGGCCAGAGGCGCCTGGGCCTCCGGACAGAGCAGCCCCCGTGCTCCCAGCATCCCAGCTACACCCGCTCCCCTACGTCATCAAAGCCACCAGAGACCCGCAGTTCCATGTGGGTCTTGCTTCCAACTTTTATGAAGCTATTAAAATTCTTGCCTTTTCCCATCCCCCAAGGCCCAGTTTCCACCTGGCCCTGTGCCGGGGCCAGGCTCATCTGTATGAAAGGCCTGATGGCCTGCGTCGTCCCCTGGGCCTTGCTTCCAGGAACACACAAAGGCGTGGCGGCATTTGAATGAGGACTGACCGGCCTCTGGGGACTGGTGACAGTGTCAGCACGCTGCCTCCTGAAGGGGACTCACTGGCCTCCCGATGGCGGGTGCTTGTTCCCTCCCGGAAGGCCCCGTCCTCTAAACGCCAGGCATTAGACCAGCCCAGGAGATGGGACAGGGCCATTCCCCCAGGGCTAACGAGCAGAATGACAGAAACAGCGAAGGAAAATCGATTCTTACCAACACTAAAATAGAAATATGCTCAGAGCGTGGGAGACGGCAGCCCGCGGCTGACCGCCCGCCGGGGCTGGCAAGACCCTCACACCTGATGGGCCTCCTGGCCAACTGTTCAGGGTGTGGAAATTTCCACCAAGATGTGGGAGCGTTGGCTTCTCCTGAAATAACCAGGAACCCCAGCAACGCTGGGTCCACATTTCCCCTTGGCAACGGCTGCGGTCTGAATGTTTGTGTCCCCCCAAATTCACCTGTTGAGACCGAATTTCCTGCACAATGGTATTAGGAGGGGGGACCTTTGAGAGGTGATGAGGTCATGACCTTTGAGAGGTGATGAGGTCATGGCTTTTGAGAGGTGATGGGGCCATGACCTTTGAGAGGTGATGAGGTCATGACCTTTTGAGAGTTGATGAGATCATGACCTTTGAAAGGTGATATGGTCATGATTTTTTGAGAGGTGAGAGGTCATGACCTTTTGAGAGTTGATGAGGTCATGACCTTTGAGAGGTGAGAGGTCATGACCTTTTGAGAGCTGATGAGGTCATGACCTTTGAGAGGTGATGAGGTCGTGTAGGTGGAGCCCTTCAGGGCAGGGTTAGGTGGCCTTGTAAGAAGAGACCCCAGGGCTGGAGTGGTGGCTCAGCAGTGATGGCAGTCACCTAGCACACGCGATGACAGGTTCGAACCCCAGCACCACGTACACAAAGAAGTGTCTGAGCAACGAAGGTCATGTGAAAAAATAAATAAAATTGATTCTCTCTCTTTCACTGTCCCTCTCTCTTAAAAATAATAATAAAATAAAAAAAGGAAAAGACCTCAAAAATCTGCTTTCCTCTTCTGCGACGTGCGGAGACAGCTAGAAGGCACGGGCTATATCCCAGCAAGCTCTTGGGCGACGGACACCAAATTAGCTCCTGCCTTCATCTCTGGACTTCCAGCCTCCAGAACACAGCAACAAATACCCACCGTTCCGAGGTCACCGGGTGAAGGTCTCCTGGTCACAGCACCCTGCCCAGCCAGGGGCAGCTGTGCCCATCAGCTCCCTGGCCACTCCTGCTCAGGGTCGTGACTCCTGCAGCTCAGTCACTTTCTCGGGATCCCTTCCAGCCCGGGGAGTGGCCCATGGGAGAGAGGAGGCCCACTTCACCTGGACTTCGTGAAACCGTCACAGAGGGGTGAGCCTGGGGCTGGGTGCTCCGCAGAAGGGACGGGGCAGGAGGAAGGGGGCACCTGCTTTGGGGGGCTCCTGACTCAGGGGAGCTCTGGTTCTCCATTGATTTCCTGGGACCTGCCCTGAACAGGTGAGGTCAGGACATGGGGACCTCGGGCACATAAAAAAGTGGACCCCAGGTTCCCAGGTGCTAGGGAGGGGGCTTGGAGGACAGCCAGTGGCCCTCCCTCCTGGCATGCACCTGGCTATGGGTCTGGCACATCTCTGTGCTGTGGGTTTCTGCTGTGTCCCTCACGGCTGCCCACCCCTACCTCTGTCCCTTTCTGTGTCTCCTTCCGTGGGTCCCTTCACCCTCCTCTGCCTCCCGTCTGCTGCTCCATCCCCCTCTCCTCCCCTGCTCCCTCCCTTCTAGCCCCGTCAAGACCCAGGAGCATCCTACCCTGATGTCCTACTGTCCCCCAGTGCTCCTGAGCCAGGAGAGGCCTCCTCCATGTCCCCACCCTGGCCACACCTGGGCATTCGCATCCTGCGCGCCTCTGCTCGCCCTCCAGATCCTCAAGTCCTGCTCCTGGGAGCCTCCTGGATCCACCTCCATCCCTGTCCCCTCTGCCGCCATCTCCGTGGCCAGGCACCTGCAGAAACCTCCCTGCTGCCCCCACAGAGCTGTGCCAGCCCCATCTCCACCTCAAGGCTTTCCAAACCCCATCGCCTGGACCTGACTCCTTTCTAAAGCCCTCCGAGGCTCCCACCGCACCCCACACCAGCAGAGCCACCTTCCCAGTCACTTTCCCCTTCTCCAACCCCAACCCAGCGCAGTCTCAGAAACCCTGCGCCCAGCCACTCCAGTGAGCCACCTTCCCAGAACACTGCCCGCCAAAAAGTCCTTAGGGCTGTTGTGACCTGGAGCAGCTGCTGGCATCTGGAGCGGCAGCCGCGGCTCGGTGGTTACGGTGCCTGCCTGGCGGGCGCGAGGACCCCGGTTCAAACCCCAGCACCACGCACACAGCGAAGTCTGGGAACAATGAAAGCCACGTGAGAAACTGAATAAAATTGACTCTCTCTTTCTCTCTCTCTCTCTGTCCCTCCTCTCTCCAAAAATAAATAAAAATAAAAAATAAAATAAAATAAAATAAACCCCACCCTACAATGCCCAGGACAAGGTGGCAACAGGGAAGGATTCAGCCCCAAACACACCAGGATGAGAAATCCTGTCCTGGGGGTCAAGGTGCAAACTGTGAACACATTAATATATAATCACAGGCTGCCGAGGACCTGTCAGTCAGTGACGGCCACACACACGGGGATCCCCCAGGACGGCAATGGGCTGAAAAATCCCTATCACCCAGTGACCCTGAAGCCGGTGTGAGGTCACAGCACCACGCGCTATTCACGTTTGTGGCAATGCTGAATTTCAGTACCGGGGATTGAACCCAGGGGCGTTTAACCACTGAGCCACATCCCCAAACTATTTTTTATTTTTTATTTTGAGACAGGGTCTGGCTAAGTTGTTCAGGGCCTCACAAAATTGCAGAGGCTGGCCTTGAACATGCGATCCTCCTGCCTCAGCCTCCTGAGCCACTGGGATTACAGGTGTGCGCCACCGCGTCCGGCTGCTGGTTAACTTTGCATGGCTACTGTCGAGCGGCCCTATTTCTAGAACTTGTGCGCCATGAGCAGTACCCCTGCAATGTGGGCAGCACCCTCAGGCACCTCGGGGTAGTGGCGCCTCCCCACGGCATCGCGAGGCCCCTGGAGTCTGGGTGTGCGTGAGTGCTCTCTGACGTTCATGCGGTGACAAAATCGCCTCAGACATCTCCCCGTTAAGTGATGTGCAGCTCTGTAAGTTCTTTTATCCACCCAACAAATATTTATGGAGTGCCGACCACATTTTAGACGCTGCTTGGAAACTGCTAAGTGTTATTAAGAAAAAACAAATGAAGGTGACCAGTGTGGGAAACCCTCCTACAGAGGTGGCATCTGAGCAGAGGAGGAGGACAGCAGTGTGTATGGGGAGCGGAATGGGGGAGGCTCAGAGGCTCAGGGGAGGCTCAGGGGAGGCTCGGGGGAGGCTCAAGGGAGGCCAGGCTCCCCGGGCTGAGCAGTGTCCAGGGCCATTAGACGGAAGGCAAGGGCACCACATTTTATACTCCTGGATTTTATTTTACAAATGGAACATTTGATAAATACCAACCAGAAAGGACAAAACCAGACTTCTCACAAATCCTTGGGCTGGTCAAATGAGGCTAAGTGGAAACAGGAAGCCGTGTGTGGCTGTCTCTGCAGGCGTGGGGACTCTGCTATGGCACTGGTGGTAACTGCCGACCTTGGGTCAGGCGGTTGAGTGGCAAACTGACCACCGCCAGCGGACGTGGCCGTGTGATTTTGTGAGATGTTAATTCATTTCCCCCCCTGTATCCACCCCCGTTCTTCTCCCTTTATTCCATAGGTAAGAAGCTCTGAACTTCCACATTCAGAGGTTTACGGGAAAGGGGACGCGCAACCTCTTAGAAAAGCCTTCCCATCCTGGCTTCTATCTTCAAAAGCCCTAATTTACAGAGGAGATTTTGCCTGGGGCCTCTGAGGAGGAAGAAAGAGAAAGAGATGTCTTCTAATCTTCAGGGTACAAAGAGGTTGGCTTTTCCTTGGCTGGGCAGGAGGGATGTTTTGCTGGTTTAAAACATTTTGAATTAAACAGTTAAACACTGAGTTACCTGTGTCCCAGCAATTTCTCTCCTTTATATGCCTGAGAGAAGTGAAAACATGTCACAATGAATGTTTACAGCAGCCTTCTTCCCAACAGCCAAAAGGTGGCAATACACCAAGTGTCCCTCAACCCCTGAGCACGTGGAGAAAACTGGCTCTATCCACAGGCGGGAATATTATTCAGCCATGAAAAGGAAATCCAGACATGTGCTGTGTCATGAAAGAACCTCGAAGACACGCTACGTGAAATGAACCAGGCACAAAAGGCGATTCCATTTACATAAGATGGCTAGAATAAGCGAATCTGTGAAGATAGAAAGTAAATGAGAGGGGCTCACATGGCAGAAAGCAGAGTATAGAGACACCCACAAATCCTTGATGACAAGAGCAGCTGGATGCAGCCATGCCTGAAGCCTAATCCCCCTGCACTTTCAATGAGTAAACCAATAGATTTCTACCAGCACCCTTTTTTCCTTTTATCTAATTTGATCAAGTTCTTTGTAAACAAAAGAATCTTTAATACTATTAAATACTCACTTCTCTCACTTGGTCCCTTTGCATTTTTAGACAAAAAACACAAAAGAACTTGCCCTATAAGATACAGGCAGAAGGCCCAGCCTGCCGGGGCAGGGGTACTGAACAGAGGGAGGGGCTCACGGGTGAGGGATTCTTTCAGCACAGGCTAAGGTGGTGCAGTGGCCTAGAAAACTCATCCTAAAATAATTTGTGGTGGTGAGCAGTAAGAAGTGTAAACCAACAAACCCAGAAATCACCACAATAAGAAAAAACTCCAAGAAAAAGCGCAGGCCTGAAGTCGGGACGAAGGGGAAGGGCCACCTTGCTTGGGGGTGGGTGCTGTGTTTGAACACAGACTTAGAGGCAGTCTTCCTGGCCTCTGATGAGACAAACCCAGTGGTTTGCGGGGCTTGTGTATGCTTGTGGAAGGCCATGGAGGCCAGAGCGGGAGGCTAGATAGAGAGGCCCGGGGCTCACAGATACATTCCTGGAACCAAGAGCTTCACGGCTGCGGGGCTGGTGATGGGCCAGGGGAGTAGCTCTGTGCTGACCTCACAACCCGGTTCTGGAGGCTGGGGTGTGCGTCCCACACTGGGATACACATGCCCAGGCCTCCGGGTCCCCAAATCCCTACACAACACACGCTGATGGTGTCCACCCCCGGGCCACCAAGGAGACGGCTCTTTGACACATTCTTCCCGCTTTCAATGGTTCCTGAGACCCAGATTCTAAACAACCTCGTCCTGGGTAGTTCTCACTTCCCCTTCCTAATTACATAACAGAATGGACTTTTGCTGACTTCTCCACGAGGCTGATTATCTTCCAGAAACGGACAAGCTTCTCTTCATGCGTGCCCGGAAAGCTTTTTAACGGACGCCCAGAGCGAGCTGCATCGTGCAGGAAATTTCCACATCTGTCTTATTCTCCCCAAGTAGCTCAGCCTCATTTTTTGGAGGAGCTGAGAACAAAGAACTCTCCCCGGTTGACTCCCAGAGTCCCTCTGGAATCTGAGACTCTGGTCACTTGGGTGCCAAGGGGGCCCAGGGAGCCCCATTTTCTCCTGCACCTCTCAAATGAAATCACGAGACAGGGGAAGGGGGATGGATCACAGGCAGAGCCACTCCTGGGCGAGAATTAGCCTTGCTCAGTGCTGAGAGCCCAAGAAGAATCTGTGGCCACTTTAAGGTCACATCATTACTTCTGTGGGCCTGGACACCACCGGCCACTGGACTGCAGGCCGGCGGTTTTCTCATCTGTAGAATGGACAGCAGGCTAGTCCCAGAGCCCAGTGCATGGTGGCATCTACTACAGGAGACAATGCTTGAGTCAGGCCTGGTGGTGCAGCCTGTAATCCTAGCTTCTTGGGAGGCTGAGGCAGGAGGATCGCAAGTTCAAGGCCAGCCTCAGCAACTTAGTGAGACTCTGTCTCAAAATAAAAAATGAAAAAAGGTCTGGGGATGTGGCTCAGTGGGTAAGTGCCCCTGGGTTCAAACTCTAGTACCAAAGCAGAAAAAAACAGCGTGTAGCTGAAGGTGAAGGAGGACCTGGTTCAAGGGCGTCCTCCGCGACCGGGTGTAGGCGGGGCAGAGGTGAGGCTCCAGACTCTCCACAGGGGGTGGTTCAACCGACGCCTTCCCGACTGCGCACGGTGCAGTAGGGGCTCTGCTTTCAACTCTGACTTTGACCTGTTGCAGTCTGGCCATGCACGGCTTGATCTGGGCAGCAGCGTGATCCGCAGCTCCCCGTCAGCCCCTGACCACAGGGGAGGAGATCCACGCTCCGCAGCAAGGGTTTGATGTCCTTTTTTTTTTTTTTTTTTGGTACCAGGGATTGAACCCAGGGGTGCTTAACCCCTGAGCCACATCCCCAGCCCTTTTTCTTTTTCACTTTGAGACAGGGTTTCTCCAAGTTGCTTAGGGCCTCGCTAAGTTGCTGAGGCTGCTTTGAACTTGGGATCCTCCAGGCTCGGCTTCTGGAGCTGATGGGATGACAGGCGTCCACCGCGGTGCCCAGCCTTTGATGCACTCCTGACTTAGGACATTCCCAGCTGACAATTCGTACCTGAACGAAACCCCTCGTAAGTTCAGGGCACCCGCGCACAGAAGATGGGGGTTTACAGCAAGGAGCAGGGTGGGGTCAGCTGCTGGAATATTAGCAAAGAGGAAACATCCGGGCTGGGGGTGAGGCTCCGGGATAGGCTTGCCTGGCACGCGTGAGCTCCTGGGTTCAATCCCCAGCATCGCAACAATTTTAAATGAAATTCAAAAATATGATTCAAAAGAGGTAACATCAGGGGCAAGAGAGATTTGGGCGAAACGGACTCTGCAGGTCACCAGCTGAACACAGCCCAGTCACGACACTTGAGATCAGATGTCTAGGGTGGGGCGTTTGCTAAACAGATCCGGTAGGATTCTTGCTCAAACTGGACTCCAAGGGCCAAGGACAGAGCCCAAGGTCAGGGCCTAGTCACCAAGAGGATCAGAGGAGCCTGATTCCAACTGGGTCAAAGGAGAGGGAGTCTTTGCCAAGGCCTGGCCAAGAGTGGCAATTAAGATTAACCACAACAAACAGGTTGGTTTCACTAATTAATCCTAATAACTGCTATGAGCAAGGGCTGCCCCACGCTCCGCTTTCTCCTCTACTCTGGAAGCCACTGACCTTGGACTGAGCTGGTCCACCAGATGGCAGAACCCAGGCTCTCCCCAGCTGGCTCCAGTTGCTGGCTGCGGTCCAGCCCCGCCTGCCCACGCCTTCCTGGACAGAAGCCTTCCCGGCCGCAGGAGCAAGACAGAAGCCACATCACCTCCGCCAAGCCCCTCTGCCCGCCTTGCCCTGCTCTCTCTCGAGGGGATGCCTGAGTCCGGCTTCCCATGTCCCCCCGGCCCGCAGGTCAGGCAGCTGGCTCTGTTTGCAAGCCTCCAAGTTCATCTCCACGCATCTCACGACCCAGGTGTGACTACTGAGTCCCTCCCTCCTCTCCTCCACTGGAGAGTTTGGTCTTAGCACCACGTCTGGCTGCTACCTAATTTTCAGTTAACTGTTTTCTGCTGGACTTAAAAAAATAAGAAAACAAAGAAAGAAAGCCTCCCCCTTCCGCCTGGCCGCACCTGCTGCGAGATCCTGTGAAAAGAACACAGGGCTTTGAAGCAGGCTGGAGGGGAGCTTGGTCTCTGCTCCGTAATTGGCCAGCTGTGTGACCCTGGGCAAGTCAATTAACCTCCCTGAGCCCTGGATCGTTTATCTGCATGGAATTATGGAGACAATCTTATTTATTTTAGCAGTCTGACTCCCCACTGGGAGGAAAACTGTCATTTTTTATGTTTTAGGGGTGAAAACTTTGATGAGCGCTTCAAGCAAGAAGGACAAGTCCCTATCTCCTCCTTGCCCACCAGGAGCTGAGCCTGCCAGGGCTGCCTTGGCCACCAATGACCATCTTTTGTTTTGTGACTGCAGGGAGCAGGTCCAGGGGAGCTCTGGATGCCAGGGTAACGGAGGGGATTTTTTTTTTTTTTTTATGGTTCGTGCAAGGAAAGAGAAGAAGAGAGGAAGCCAATGCCAGGAGGCTCTGCAGCGTGCACGCCTGACCCGTTCAGAACGGACCAATGGTCTCTCCCTGCGGTTCTTCTCCTCCACTCCCCGCCCTGGGGAGACCCCCGCTCAGCCCCGGCAAAGGCCAGCCAGCAGGTCACCAGATCCAGGGGTCTTCCCAGCTGTGCCAAATAAAATGCCCACCTTACAGGGGAAGAAAATCAGCACAACGTTCGGATGCTTTGTGCAGGAATAAAAAGTGCTGTTTTGTGAGCATATTAAAGAGCAAGACTGGGTGGGCGCTCTCATGAGCATTCTGCTGTTGAAGGAGCGCTTCTGAGGCATCTGCAGCAGCTCTGGAGCCACACAAGTGTGGAGCCCTGTTGGTGACAGTGTCCAGCCACGTCATCGGGTGTGTCGATGGCACTTCTCCCCCGTGCAGGTTCACAGACGGCATCTGGAGACTCGGAGTTGCAGCACTGTCCTTGACTTCCCCTGGTCGCCGCCCCTGCCTGGCTCTCCTAACCTGCTGGTCCTTCCTCCTGCACAGCGGGATCGTCCCCAGTGCAGCCTGGACCGCGTCACCCCATGCTCCAGATGGCTCAGTGGCTTCCTACTGCCTGCCTGGTACAACCTGAGGACCCTGGAGAAGCGTGAAGACCCTCCCTCCACGACCACCGCACCTCCCAACACCCCCTTCCTTCTCGCCACCTTCCTACGTCTGAGCCTCGTACGCGAAGCTCCAAGAATCCACTTCCTCGCTAGGCTCTGCCCGTGCTGCTCTGTCCCCCTGCGAGGTCCTCTCCAGCCTGATTTTCCCAGCCTCAGCTCCAGTGCTGCCTGCCTCGTGCCCCCACCTTGCCCAGCCCCACTGCCTGGGCAAAGCTGGGTGTCCTCCCGCAGGGCTCTCGCCACATGGCGGGCATGGAGGCCCACACGCTGTGTCACGATGGCCTGAGTCTGTCTCTCCAGAGGACTGCAGATGCATGGGGGCGAGGACGGCACCCTCAGCTCAACCAGCAAACGAATAGAAGTGAACAGAAGAAAAAGAATAAGACCATCCTCGGTCCTGGGTAACTGCAGGACTGAGTTGTGACGATCACGTCGTCACCCCGGGCGTGAAAAGTGTGGCGATTGTGACAAGCGTGACAATCGTGACAAGTGTGACGATCATGTTGTCACCCCAGTGTGACAAGTGTGACAATTGTGTCGTCACCCTGGGTGTGACAAGTGTGATGATCGTGACAAGTGTGATGATCATGTTGTCACCCCAGTGTGACAAGTGTGACAATTGTGTCATCACCCTGGGTGTGACAAGCGTGACAATTGTGTTGTCACCCTGGGTGTGACAAGTGTGATGATCGTGACAAGTGTGATGATCGTGACAAGTGTGACGATCATGACAAGTGTGACGATCATGTTATCACCCCAGTGTGACAAGTGTGACAATTGTGTCATCACCCTGGGTGTGACAAGTGTGACAATCATGTCATCACCCTGGGCGTGACAAGTATGACGATTGTGACAAGTGTGATGATCATATTGTCTCCCCGTGTGTGACAAGTGTGACAATTGTGTCAAGTGTGACGATCATGACAAGTGTGACGATCATGTTGTCACTCTGGTGTGACAAGTATGATGATTGTGACAAGTGTGACGATCGTGTCATCACCCTGGGCGTGACAAGTGGAGGTGCTCCGAGCTTGGAGGTCACCATCACTTCTTGATGTCTGCTCCGCCTTCTCGGAGGGGCCCCTCTGCTCCCCATCCCTGCCTCGCTCAGCCGCGATTCTTTCCCCGGGGAAAATGGTCACCGCTCCAGTTTCACTAAGTAGAGAGCAACTCCAGGTGAGAACGCGATCGTGAGACCCCTAGAGATTCAATTCGCTCCTTAGAGGAGCAGCCTTACAGAGCCGCGCCGCCACTCTGTCGGTCCTCGGCCTCAGGACTCCTGAGCTGATGGGCATTTCTGACCCCCTCTGGCACACTTGGCTTAACCCCTGATGACTGGGACCTGTCCACCCGGCTCCGGGCCTCAGGCTCCGAATCCAGTGGCCTGTTCTCGGCACCCTGTGTCTGCACCTCTGTGCGATGCCGATGCCATCAACCATCCCATCCTCCTGGAACCCTCGGGATCGTGGCTCTGACCTCGCCTCACTGCCTCCAGCCTCCGCACTGGATCATCGATGTCCTACTCGGTAGCTCCCTGTGGAAGCGTCCAAGGCGAGAAAACTCAAGTGGAGGGTGACATTCAAGTGACATTCTGCACCCCAAGTGACTGTCCCTCTTCCTCTCGTTCTAATTCTTTTCTTCTTCCTCTCTCTTTTTTATCTTTTTTGGCCATGCATCCCAGGCAAGTGCTCCACTGAGCCTCACCCCAGCCCAGAAGGCGCCTCTTTCACAGCCCCCTGCGAGCCATGGCTGCCCACCACTCTGCGTAACCACCTCTCTCCCGGTGTCCCGGATCCAACCCATCGCCAAGCTGCAGGACATCTATCTGCAAAGGCATCTCGGGCTACTCCACCTCTCTCCACCAAGCTCCCGGAGGGCCGGGCTGAGGCCCCTGCTCCTTCACATAAAGGGTGGCAGGCACTGCGGGCACATGACTGACAGCCAGTCACTGCGAGGCGGGAGCCGCTGACCTTACAGACAGTGGACCCGAGGCCCAGAGGAGGACGCGATGGCCCGGAGTCGTCCCGCTGGTTCAACTGGGCCCCACCCTGTGCCCGGCTCGGGTGGGTCTATGGGGCTGCTGTGCTCGGGTTGGGCAGGGAGGAGCGTTTGCTCCCAGGGCCACCTTACCTGAGAGCACCGTGAAGACGGCCGCGAAGGCGTTCAGCTTGAGCCCGTGGATGACGCTGCTGGAGTGGAAGAGCTCGAGGCACATGAGGCTGAAGCCGGCCACCAGCAGCAGGATGTACAGCACCTCGGAGACCACGGACAGCCACAGCACCCCTGTAGGGCAGAGGCAGACAGGCCGGAGGTGAGGGTGCACCCGAGGGCTCCCCACGCCCTCTCCTCCAAGCGCAGGTGGGTCCTGGCTGAGGGGAGGCCAGGCCCCAGGCCAGCTCACCAGCGATCGCCCCTGCTCCAGGGCAGGGTGGAGCAATAGAGGGGCCCATTCAGAGGGCAGGGCAGAACCTGGGGCTGCTCGGCTCAGGGCGAACTGGTGTTGAGCGGAGGTACGGAAGATGATCGGGGCCCCTTAGTCACCAGCTCCGGGGCTGCCTCCCCTCTCCTGGACTTCACATGACGTCCCTATCGTCAAAGCAGTCAGAGATTCTCTGTTGCCTGCAGCTCTAGGAACCCAGGTCACATCCGCATGTCACACTGCCCTCAAGGGACAGGACACTTTCATCTGCCCTGTATCCTTCCTGCTCTTGTCTAGAAATCACCACTGCTATTCCCATGGCTTCAGCCTTGTGGTTCTCCAGGGAGCTGCCCTGTTATGGGCACAATCTGATCATCTGACTTAGAACAGACCAATCAAAGCCCCACTCTAGGAATCTGCAGGTGGAACCAGAGAACTGGACCAGGAGGGAAAGGCTCAGATGCGAATGGAGTAGTCCATGTGAGCACCTGGTTCCAGCCGTCCCTGAAGGCCAGCTCCACCCTTTCTAGTGGCCTGGCTATTCAAACTTCATCTTCTCTGAAATACCATGACTCCCTCTTCCCCCATATTGGCCCAAATTGGGTTGCTATCACGTGCCACCCAGTTTAGGTGTTTCTCCTACCCCACATTATTATTCTTTTTTTTCCCCTACATGCTTGTCACTTAAAGAGTCCCCTCCTTTCTTCCAGTCTAGGAGGTTCGGTTGCAACTACCCCATGTCCTGGCCTCATGTTTTAGGTTCATGGCTCATAGCTAACTAATCATAACCCCATGCCCCTCACAGTCCATCCGGTGGATGAATCTCTCTGTGCCTCAGTTTCTTCCTTTATAAAATGGGGATTTTATGATACCATGTTGCTGTGAGCATTCAGTTATACAGCAATGTGAAGATCTCAGCATTAGCACGGAGCCAGGGCTCAGGTCACATTTACCATTGCAATCAAGACGGGAGGAGCGCGGTGGGGATATAGCCAGTGGGCTGCTGCGGAGCCCAGGGCCTCTCGACGGAGGTCAAGACCAGAGACGGAGTCAAGAGGGAGGAATGAGATTGTGTGCATATGCAGGATTCCTGAGTAAAAGGTTTAGAAGACAGAGCTGGGGACACACCTGTGTCGCTCAGCCACCCTAACAATGTGGTTCAAACAGGGCCCATGCTTTAGAGAAGAGACTATGGACCAGGCCTGGCTAGTCAAAGATGGCCCTATGATCCAAGTCAGTTTAATGAGACTTGGCCACAGGACCTTTCTCTCTGCCAGGTTTGAGGCTGGAAGGATGTAAGGGCGGAACTGACTGAATTGCTGGGTTGTAAGAACCTTCCTGATAGATGCACCTATATCTCCACCTATAGATCCACCCATAGATGCACCTATAGATCCACCTATACATGCACCTATAGATCCACCCATAGATGCACCTATAGATCCACCCATACATGCACCTATAGATGCACCTATAGATCCACCTATAGATGCACCCATATCTCCACTCTAAAGAGAACTCACTTGGAAGCTTGCTTCTCCAAATGGTCAGGGCATGTGAGATCAGTTATCCTATAGATCCACCCGTATCGCCACCTAAAGATCCACCCATAGATGCACCTATACATGCACCTATAGATCCACCTATACATGGACCTATAGATCCACCCATAGATGCACCTATAGATCCACCCATACATGCACCTATATCTCCCCCTACATATGCACCTATAGATGCACCTATAGATCCGCCTATAAAAGTACCTATACATGCACCTATATCTCTACCTATAGACTTATGTCCGAGAAGTCAAGCCAAGCTATGGAGGGAGACTGTCCTGATGACATTGAGCCCCTAGATCCAGCCATGCCTGAACCTGCCTGTTCTTTGTTCTTTCAGTCCCATGAACCACTTAATTTCTTATGCTTGCCTGACTCAGCTTGGGGGTAAATTTCTGTCACTTTCAGGTTTTCTGTTCTCTAAGTTGTCCAGTGTGTCCTCTGCGGTTGTGCAGGTCGCCCCTTTCCCATGGAATCTCCGGGGGTTATCCAATAAATGAATTCACCACATGAAGCAAATGGACAGCAATTTCTGCTCTCCAAAGTAAAACCGGATTCTGAAACCCTCACTCGCATTTCTAGCAAATGGACTTTCAGAGTTTGGGAAAACTTTTCTCTCTCTTTTTTTTTTTTCCTACAAAAATATTGCATCTCCTGAGCAATCCCTTGGATTTCTGGAAGACAATAATGCACTCCTGGCAGCCTGGATGCTGTTAAAACGCTCCCTGGCACCGCACACTCAGCCTCCGAGGCCCTTTGCTGGCCCCGGGCCCACGAGGCAGCAGGAGGAAGGCAGGGAGCTCTGCCAGGAGGGTGGCTGCCTCCACCCGCAGCCTTCGCCTAGGGCCTCCCACCCTCAACACTGTGCATCCGCTGACTCTGTGTCCCCCTCCCAGGGAGCCCCCTCCTGCCCACAGGGCCCCCACCCGGGCTCCCACCCGAGCACACCAGGGCCCTGCTCTGCTCTGCAGATGGGGTGAGAGATGAGCTGCCACCTGGGGGTGGGGATGTGACGGGAGAGGAGGACCTGGTGGCCACATGGCCTCCCCTCCTGCCAGCTCCCTCCCTCCCTGGCTGGGATGGTTCCTGGAGTGGGGGAGACCTAGCCCTTCTCCAGGATGGAGAATCGAGCCCCGCTGTCTTGTGTGCCCGGCTGGGATTGTGTTCCCTGCTCCCGCTAGATCTCTGCGTGCATTTTACCGTCTTTTCACTCCATAGCACCTGTTTGAAAATCTGAGCCCCCACCCCACCCCAGAGCCATGGACATCAATGACAACAGGAATAATTGTCATTGTGGTTGTGCTAAGAGTCGCAGCAATGATCAGAATAAAGACCCACGTGTACGAGGCGCTCATCACAGCCCCAGGCACAATGGGTGACGTTGGGTCCCATCCAAACGCTTGGGCTCTTAGAGGATTGTTCTGGGTACCTGGAGCCCATTCTGGCCATCTCTGCTCAGAAAGTGACTGGGAACCTAAGGTTCCCTCTCTGTGCTGCCGTCACCCTGTGCAGGACCAGTGGGACAACTCTGAGATGTGACTCACACTGTGACCAGAGCCCTTCGGGGACCCGCGGCAGATCACCACACAAGGGCACCAAAACCGTCCCCTGAAGCAGGTGCCTGCCCTGGCACCTGCAGGACCCTGCAGTGTGACCAGGACAGCTCCAGGACCCCCGCTTCCTGCCCCCCTGTCATAATCCTCCCCCTGGAGGATCCCAGAGCTGCAGCTGTCCCTGTCTCTTCCCAGTCTGGTGACACTGGGTAGTAAGTTCCGGTCCACAGCCAGATCCTCTGGCCCCTGCAGGGTCACACTAGCCTGGCAGGTGCCAGGGACATGGTCACTGTTCGAAGTCCCCCATCATGAGCCACCTCCCGCCCTGCCCTTCGTCTTATGTCCCCAGTTCTCATACATTGTCCCCTTGGTGCATTTCCCTTATAACAACCTGTACACAAATCCTCCTCTCTGGGGACATGTGCCACCAGGATTCACGGGCTGGCTGGAGGGAATGGCCATGTGGAATCAAGTCGTCCTGCTCTCTGAGGGTCACAGTGGCCCTTCCGCGTGTGGGGGCAAAGGATTCTTCCTCCGAGGCTCTCACTCTGGGCATTCAGCACCCCAAGGCTGGATCTGAGGAGGAGCAAGGCCCTGGAGTGGGGTGCAGTGGCCCCACGGTTCTCAGCAATCCCCAGCCCTGCTGGCCCCCAGCGTGATGGGAGGCCAGAGGTGGAGGAGGCCTCAATGAGGAGGCCGCGCTTGCCCTGGGCTGAGCGGCGAGTGAGGACGTGCAGCAGGGTCTCAGCAAGGGAGGACTTGGGCAGAGAGGAGAGCAGAGAAGGCACAGATGGGACAGAACCCAGGCGAGGCCTGGGCGGGACACAGGCGCTCAGAAGTATTGCAGATATAGTCGGTGGCTGCAGGTGTGGCCACCGAGAAGCTTGTGGAGCACAAGAGAGCAGGGTGGGAGGAGGGAGCCAGAGGGCAGCCATGCTAAAGGGGAGGGCCGGGGGCAGGGGTACTGAGGGGCCGCAGGTGCCATGGTGGCCCCAACGCTGCCCACCGCACCTGGTGTGCCCTCCCTGAAGCTGGCACCTGCATCCATCCTCCCAGGGGCTGCCCTGGCCACCTGTGCCCACTCCACCCACCACCAGGGATCAGTCACACCGAGGTGGTGACCAAGTCCCCCGAGGTGGGTCACACAGGGAGGCCGTCCACACACGTGTGTTTTCCCACCCACGGCTGAATGCTGAGTCCGCACGAAGCTGCAGGGGCGTGAAGAGCAACTCACTTTCCCGTTTCGCTTCCATTCATCACCTGCATGGAGTCTGCGGAGTGGTGCGTCCTCGACACGGCTCCACTGCTCGTCCATTGTTGGTGCTAAACAGAGCGCGAGCCTCGGGCTCAGAATCGGCACCCTGAGCTCCCTCCTGTGCGGACAATCCCGTCACCAGCGCCCTCCTCCACTCCCTCCCGGGCGTCCGCCCTGTCACTGGCCGGCCCGGTCCCACAGGTTCAGTCCCCAGCAGGAGTGAGGTGTCTGATTCACTGTGCCTTTGTCCTCCAGCCCATGACGGCCTGTCCTGGGGTCCTCCCCGCAGGTCTGGTGCTCCCTGCTCTAGAACCTGTCCCCAACCTTTCCTCCTCTGCGTAGGGCAGGAAGAACTCCCGGCTCTTGTTACCCTCTGGGGCCTCCCTTCCTCTGCGTGGCTCCGCAGTTACGGTGCGTGCCTGGCATGTGCGAGGATGCGGGCTCGAACCCCAGCACCACGTACGCAGCAAAGTGTGGGAGCAGCAGAAGCCCCATGAAAAACTAAATAACATCGATCCTCTCTTCCTCTCTCTGTGTCCCTCTCTCTTGAAAAATAAATAAAATAAAAATGAGGTGCCTCCCTTCGAGCAGTTGGGGGCTTCTGTTTCCCGCAGCCACCACGCCTGCGATGACTCATCTTGTTGGGCTGCAATAAATCCTGGTCTCCCGCTAGAGTAGTGTCCAAGCCAGTGCTCTCAGAACCGGCGACCACAGGGGTGCCTGGGACCTTGTGCAATTTCTCGGACCTCCCCGGAGACCTGCTGAGTCAGAAACTCTGCCGACAGAGCCCACTCTGTGTTCTAAAGCCCAGCCCAGCCCCACCGCAGGTGGCTCTGACGCACACGCAGACCCAATGGTCTAAAGTCCCCTTTTACAGTCACCCCAAGGAGGACTGAACCAAGACCAGGACAGCAGCCGTGGCCCCGGCAAACGGAGGCAGTGAAGAATCAGAAAGCAGAGCCCTGCGCCTGGCCCCCAAGATGCTCACCACTCTTGAAGTGGGACACACGCACACGCTCAGGGACATCAGCAGGGCCAGAGGGCAGCCTCCCGCGGAGCCAGCTGCGCATCGCCTGGGTGATGCGGGAGAGGCTCCATAATCTCAGGGATGATTGTCCTCAATCTCAAAACCTGCTGCTAATGGCTCGATCTGCAGAGGAGAATGGGTGACCTTCAGGGGCAGAAGAGATGAAATGATTTCTCATCGGGTGCGGGGCCCACGGGGTGACAGGTAATCTGGTAGCTGGACTTCTTGCCTTTTTAAAAAGCAGCGTCGCGAGGCTGACTCTGACCGCCATTGATGGAACCGATGGGTTTGCAGGGACGATTTCCCTTTCGTCCCATCCCTCCCTCGCAAGAGGAGCAGAGAAACACGGGTGGGGACCAGGTCCTGGCTGTGGGATCCCCGGGCATCGCAGACACATCGAGATGAACCATGAGACAACACCCAGGAATCACACACGCCTGCCACCCGGAGAGTGTTCCGGAAAGTTCACCGTGACGGCCACTTGCAGATAAGTGTGGTTATCAGCAATTACAGCCAGGTGCGTTTAAAGACGGGGATGCATCTGAGAACTGCACTGTCAGGCCGGCGGGCCACGTTGTCACCGGAACGTCACAGCGCGGGCTGACGCGCACACAGAGGGTGTGGCCGATCACATGATGTGGCCTCTCATGCAACCAAGAGTGTTGCCACAGACACAGGACCCCTGAGGCAACTGCCCCGGCACTGGACCATATTGTTCACAGCAAACCTTTCTAAAATAACCACAAAAAAACTCAGTAAACACATAAGCCAGAAAAGTGGTTCATTTTCAGGTCCGATACACTACATATCTACTTTTTTTGGGCACTAGGAATTGAACCCAGGGGTGCTTAACCACTGAGCCACATCTGCAGCCCTTTTTATTTTTTATTTTGAGACAGGGCCTTGCTAAGTTGCTTGGAGCCTCACTAAGTTGCTGAGGCTGGCCTTGAACTTGCGATCCTCCTGCCTCAGCCTCCCGAGTTGCTGGGATTACAGGTGTGCGCCACCACCTCTAGATGTACATCTAGTTTTACACGATTGGCCTGCGTGGTAGATGTGTCGACACCAGCATTGCCACAAGCAAGTGAGTGATGTATGGGGATGCTGGGATGGCCGCACTGTCACTCGGGGGCAGGAGATGGGGCCACCATTGTGTACATGCGCCCCCGTTCACTGAATCGTGGTTATTTGGGTTGAGGGGGACTGGCAGGGTTTGTGCTGGCCCATTAGTGTGTGCCTCAGTTGCAGTGACAGCCCCAGCTCCATCCCAAAGCCACCATCGGGTGAGGATGCAGGTCCAGTCTCCCCGCTTGATACTGGAGAATAATCACAGGGGGTGGAGATGGCAGCCCTGGGCCGGCCCACTTGGGTTGAATCCTCACTCCACCAGTGACTAGCAAGGAGACAGGGCAAGTGACGCGTCCCCGTCCCCTGTTGAACCTCAGTTTTGTCATCTGTGAAATGGGTGACAGAGGCCGCTTTGTGGACCAGCACTGGGTGAGTCGGTTGGTGAGTGGGAAGCTCATGACCGAGTCTGGTCCTCACACGGGCCGTGCCTGAGGGCTGATTCTCCAAGGTGCCGTGGCTAGGAAGACCGGAAGAGCAGCCGTCAGACAAATCAGACCTCTATGGGGATCAGAGGGGAACTGTCACAAAACCTTACAGAATCCCAAGACACCTTGATGTTTCAAAAGAAAACATTGTTTTTTCTGGGGAAAAAATCTATTCATTTAAAACAGGAGATCAATAAGTCACAGCGTGGTGGCTGCGAGATCGGTGACACTCCCGGGTCCTGAGCATGTTAAATCATGTAAGTGACACAAGCCAGACCTCCGGGGCTAGAAATGGCTCAGTGACAGCTGCTGTTTTTGAAATGTCAGCTGGAAGCACGGAGGCAGGGACAATTAGGGTGGGGAGGAAAAGGCCAGAGGCCTTGGAGAACCGTGGGGAGGACTTTCTGGGGACACTGAGGCCCCATCCTCCAACAGATGAAAGGTCTCAGTGCCCCTGCCACAGGCGGAGGAGAGGCTGAGTCTGGTTGTCACTAGCAGGGGCTGGGGCGGAAGGGATGGTGGCAACCGTGTCTCAATGTCCCCCAGTTCAATCCCTTTGCCACCGCCAGCCTCAGTTTCCCTCTTGGTAAAGCAAGCGGATTCAGCTGCCAACGGGCTAAATCCAGCCCCCAGAAATGCCTGGCTTGGCCCACACGCAGTATTTTTAAAATATCTGAATTCGTTATCGACATTGAAAAATAGGAAACCTCACCAAAAAATCCAGATTTGTGGATCCTGCTTGCAAGACAAGCGTACCCAGCACTGGACCTGTGTCCCACCGGATGACAGCGGCGGGGACAGCACGGACCCCGCCCCGCCCCGTCAAACCTGCACGTCCCCAGCTGGTTCTCACGTCAGCGTCCAATGTCATTTCTGTCCCCGACACTCTGCAGCAGGGCGACTTTTGAAACCTGGATGGTCGCTGATAGCTACGTGGAAGGACAAAGCACCCCGAGAACTCTCAGTCACCCAGTTTTCTCTGGGTCTGGGGGTTGCAGCAGACCCCATGCTGACAGGTGTCAGAGTGAGTTGGAAAGAAAAGTTGTTAACTCAGCCCTGAGTGGTCACGGGAGCCAAGAGCATGGGTCCGAGAGCCACTCCTGGGCAATGTCTTGTCCACCCCGCCCCGTGCCCTTTGCTCAAAGGCCCAGAGAGGGTGAGTGAGTTACCTGAAGCCACAATGCTCAGGATCCTCTCTTAATAAGCAGGGAAGCTTTCAGGCTTTGACTCGCGGTCACACGAGAGACCCTGGCTTCTCTCGGGGGATGCAGAGGGGAGGCTGGGTGCCAGAGCACTTGGGAGGGAAAGGTGCTCTTGGGAACGTGGGGCCTCGGCGTAACTGAGTACTGCCTGCACATCTGTTTAACGAAACGCTTTCACGGCTCAGAGACTCCACACGCCACGCCAGCTGGCCTCACCTGGGAGCCGCGGGACCCGCCTGACTGCGGCCAGCAGACCACAGGGACGAGCACCAAGTTCGGTGCCTTCCCGTGGCATTCAGCGTCCTCGACCAGGGTGTCCCCAGCCTCGGCACCGGAAAGAAGGACGGCTGCGGCCGTGCACTCGTCCATGCCCCCAGCATGCCCACCCCTTGGGGTGTCCCCCAAAGACGTCCATGTCCTGACCCCAAGATCTGCCTTCGCGTGGCATCAGGGACTTTGCAGTTGGGATTCAGATCTGGAGACGGGGACACAGGTAGCCCTGTGGAACCACAAGGGGCCTTGTAAGAGGGGACTGGGCGGCTCGGAGTCAGAGACGGAGATGGAACGACAGCGGCAGAGACTGCAGCCACGGTCCCATGGACGACCTCTAGAATCAGAAAAAGGCAAGAAAACCCGCAGGGAGGAAGAGGTATCACCACGATGTCCCCCGGTGAGACTCATTTTGGGATGCTGACCTGCAGAAGAGTGCGCTAACTCTGCGCTGTGTTACATCAGCAGCAGGAAACGAATACACCTTCTTTCTCCGTTCAAGGCCACCTCCTCCAGGAAGCCTCTCCTGACTACCCCAGCTCGTGTGCGATCCCCAGAGTCCCCAGCATAAAGGAAGTTCCTCTGTGGAGGGACGAGGTTGGACTTGGGGTTGAGCAGATCTACATTTGACCTTGACCCCGGCCCGGCCCCTCTGAGCCTCAGTTTCTCTGGCTCTGATGAGGCCAAAAGAGCCAAGCTCAGAAGTTCCCGGGCCGGTGAACTCAGGTCCTCGGCAGTCATGGATGTCAAGCTGACGAGCCGGGCCCAGAGAAGCGAGCTTTACTGTCGCCATCACAACTGAACAAACCAGTTTATGTCGGAACGGCTCTTGACGGTGCCCGCTTGCCCCCAGAGCTCCAGGCGGCTCCGGTCCCTGTCAGCTCAGAGGCCTCTCCGGCAGACGTGCCCTTTAGAAATGGCTCTGCTGGAATCGGCAGCGGGCACTGAGCCCGAGATGCGTCCTAGTGACCTTGACATTGGACGACGGCAATTTTCCTCTCTTTTCAGGATCCAGAAATTGACTTTGAAAAGAAGCTGTGGGCCATGCAGGCGGGGGCTGGAGGTTGGCGGGGAGTGCAGGCCAGGAGTCCCGACCAGGTCACGCTGGGCAGGTGCTCCGGGCCCCGGCTCCACGGGGGCTGCCTGCCACGCGCAGGGTCAGGAACAGCAAAGCGGCCCGAGGCAGCGTGTGAGCAGGCTTGGCTCTGTTCTCGCTCGCGTTTGATTCTTTCCTCCCCATCTCTGTCGTTTCTTTCCCTCTTTCTGCCTGTCCATCTGCCTTTCTCCTCCTCTGCCTCTCTTTCTCTCCCAGCATATGTCATACTTTGAAAAATATGAATTAAATGCTATGTCAATATTTAAAGATGGGGAAATCACATGAAAACAGAGTCGCTTTTGAAACTCTGGCAGGCCAGGCCACATCCCCACGTGAAGACAGCGGAGGGAGGTGAGGGCAGCTGCCCCCTTCCGGCAGGCCAGGTAACGTCTGCTTTGCCACGGTCACCACCGCTCCCTAAGGAGGTTGAGGACTGCAGCCCAGAGAACCTCCGGCGTGAGAGACGGCAGGGAGAGGGAAGGAAAGGCCAGGCAGAGCAAATCAAGGAGGCCGGCAGAGGAGGCTGGGAAAGGCCCCCACTCCTGGGCCTGCTAGACACTGCACACTGCCACCCCCACGGCCACCTGTTGCATGTCCAGAACACCAGGGAGCCCTGCAGAGGGGAGGAAGGAAGGAGAACGCGGATCTGCTGTGGGATGGCAGTACAAAGCCAGCTTGGGTACTGACCTGCTGTGTGGCCCTGAGCAAGTTATCTTCCCTCTCTGAGCCTCCGTTTCCTCCTCCACCTCAGAGGATTTTGAGGCTTAAATAGACTTGTAAAGAGCCATACAGAGCCCAGGCTCAGCTCCTGATAGGCTGGCCAGCCCCTTTAACAGCCGGAACACAGACTTGGGGGAAACCTGTGTATGGCGCTGCCAGGCGGAGTGGGTGCTGCTGTGGATTTGCACCTGCCCAGGATATTGAGGCCAGCAGACTCTGACCTTCGCCTTTCGTGACCTCTTGTGACTTGGTGTCCTCTGTGGGCTGATGGCATTCTGGCCCACTCCCTCAATCCCATGCACTAAACTGCTGACCCTCCCCTCAACCTCACCCAGAAACAGTGGTCACAGCACCAAACGCACCTCCCAAACCCAGCCTCTGTGGGGGACATGCAGGGACAGCCCTGGGATGCAGTCCCACCTGGATCCCGTTCCCAGTCTGGGAACCCCAACTCGACCTGCGGAGTATGTCACATACCTGATGGCAGCTGGGTCACACATCACCCAGGGACACACATCACCTCCCAGACAACGAGCTCACTCCACCCCGCTCCCCAGACTGGCCGCTCTTAGCAGCTCCCTGCTGAGGCACAGAGAGGTCGAGTGACCAGCCCAGGGCCTCAGCTAGCAAGTGCAGCAGCTGGGATCCAGTGCCTGGCCAACCCGGCTCCCACTGCATGACCGGCCTTGCTGGGGGTCTGGCTGGTTCCTGGCAACAGGCATTTGACCTAAGAGATAAAGACCCCATCCTATAGGGGAGGGCACTGCAGCACAGAGGAGGACTGCGTTTCACCCAAGGTCGCACAGCATTTGCAAGGGGAGGCAGGAATGGCCCCCAGGCCTTCTTGGCCTCACCCTCCAGCTCTCTGCTCCTTCTCTGGGACTTGGTGTCCTTTGGCATCTGCCTTCAAATATTATTTTCAATCGCACAGAGCACACATATATAGAATTGTGTGCAACGGAGCTACGAAGACGTTTTAAATGAGATGTATAATATTAATACACGCACTTCTTTATTAATGCATGGAATAACAAGATCTCCTGTAAGTCTAAGAACTCCTGCAACTTCAAAGTCTCAAGGAGGGAAGAAATATTTCAAGATACCTGCAAGCCTTCTAAGCAACAGGAAAAGTCTGCAACTGTTTGTTGGTGACAAAGCCCCAGGTGCAGTGAGGCCTGCTGAGATTTGTCACCTCCCTGCATCACGAAGGGAAATGTGAACTGCCAGAGAGGCTGGTGAGGGTCCAGATGGAATGCTTTGCCACCCAAGTTCTAGAATCCCCTGAACTGACCATTTGGGGGCATTTAGGGTAAGAATCTCTACCAGCCAGGTGCGGTGGCGCAGGCCTGTAATCCCAGCATCCCGGGAGGCTGAGGCAGGAGGATCGCAAGTTCAAGGCCAGCCTCAGCAACTTAGCAAGGCCCTAAGCAGTGAGTTGCCATCAGATTGGCAGAACCCTGCCTACCCTTGACAACTCTTCAGCCACCACATGCCAGCTACCCTGGTGGCTCCCATGCATGAGAGCAACCTCCAGGCCTCCATACTGGACGCGTCCTCTGCCAGCGCACTTGGCCAGCTGCTCCCCAGTTCCGACACCAGGCCCCTCCATCGAAAGCTCACACACAGTCGCTCTTCATCCTCCCCGCCCTCAACGGTGCATGACGCAGTGACACGTGCTGCTTCATCCGGGCCTGGCATGCCCCCTCTGTGAGGAGGATCCCACACGGGCAGGATGGTGTTGACCTTGCCCAGCGCTGGCTCCTGCCAGCAAACGCAGCTGTCCCCTGGTTTCCATGCGGACTGGGTCCAGCATCCCCCGCGGACACCAAAATCCGAGGCTGCTCAAGTCCCTTACAGAAAAGTTCCAGATCACTTCTAATTCCCGGTGCCAGTGTCACATAAAGAGGTGCTACTGAGGGAAGGGACCAGAAAGCTTGTACAGGCCCGGCACAGGGGAATCGCATCTTTGAATATTTCTCACCTGGGCTTGGATGACACTGAGGACACGGCTGTACCCGCTGAATAGGTGAGAGAGGAAGGAGCACGGCCGGGGGAGAGGAGGCAATGAAGCAAGGGACGCAGCTGCTCGGAGGAGGTGGCAGCCCCTGTGTGAATGCGGCCTAAAGGTCAAGCTCAAGGGGAACGAGGACCCGGAGACGATAAGACCGGGGCTCTGGGGATTCGCACCCTCTAGTGACTTCTGCAGGGAGGGAGGCAGATTCTCCAGGGAGGCTGACACCAAGGGGAGCTGGCTTTGGGGGTGGGGCCGGCTGGTGGCGCACAGCCCACGGGCCCTGATGCTGAGAATGGGCAGCCCAGGAGTCCAGCCCAAGCTCCGGGAGGAAGGAGGAACAGGAGGGCAGCTTTTGGGGCGCTGCTCACTGGATGCGTGGACGCCAGGCAGGTGGGTTCAAATCCTGCCTCCAGCCCTTCCCAGCAAGACTGTCCCTGGGCCTGTTCCCTGCCTGTGCCCAGCTCCAGGCTGCAGGGAGGAATCAGTGAAGTACTCAGGGACAAGGCCCAGACCCCAGGAGAACCCAGGGTGTAAGCCTTTGCCAGGATGCAGCAGAGACCACCCTCAGGGGCATCTGCAGCCACCAGCCAAGGCCCCCAGCGAGGGGGCAGAGCTGTGAGGAAAGAGGAGGGAGCAGCCCAGCCCAGGTGGGAGGCAAAGGCTTCTGTGCCTCCCACAGGCCAGGAGGGCCAGGAGGGTTAGGAAGGCAGGGAAACCAAGGAGGAGGAGACAAGAGCTGGCGAGGCAGGGCCCAGAGCCTCGGCAAGGAGCAGGCAGAGGCCTGGGGAGCCACATAGTCCCATCCGGTGTCCAAGAGTTCATGCAGCTGCTGTGAGGAGGGCAGGCAGCCGGCTGGGGTCAACAGTGTCCTGTGGGCTACGACCATGGAAGCCCTGAAGGCCAAGATCAAGGGGGCTGCAGGCAGGTCACGCAGGGGACTCCAGGGTGGTCACTCAGGGGGCTCCAGGGTGGTCACGCAGGGGGCTGCAGGCAGGTCACACAGGGGGCTGCAGGCAGGTCACACAGGGGGCTCCAGGCAGGTCACAGCATGGGGGTGCGCAGTGCAAAGGCTCACCCTGCAGGCTCCAGACCACATCCCTGATGTCCGTCCCCTGAGGACGCGGAGGGTGGCGGAACTCCCACCTTACTCCATCACACTCATCCCCACCCCATCATGGGGCTAAGATGTCCCCCTTCCTTGGGGGCCGTAGAGGGACAGTGGCCTCACGTGGGACCAACTACTCCCCAGAAGGCAGGAGCCGGAGACTCAGGATGGAGCGCCTCACCCTGGCAGGGTTCCTGGTTCTCCCCGCCTCCCTGTGGCCCCACATCTGGAAGCCCCAGCAAGGCACAGACCCACCGCATGCCACCATCAAACCAGCCACTGGAGCCTGCCCTGCCAGCTCAGACTCACTCGCCCATCAGGGTCAGCGGCCATCTGCACGGTGGCCTCCAGCCCTCCTCCCCATTGACCTCACCTCTGTCCCTTGCCCCCTCGCTCACTTCCCTCCAGTACAGTGGCCTTCCCTACATGCCTTGGGGCCTGCCTGTTCCCTCTGCCTGAAATGCTCTCCCCACAGGGTCTGCCATGGCGTGCACATGCCTGAGTGTCCTCAAGGCGCCACCAGTTGAAATCTAACCCCGCTTCCTCTAAGTTTTGCCTAAATGTCACTTCTCAATGATGGCTTTCCTAACTGCACTATTTAAGATTGTCAACACCCCTCTCTGATGACCTTAGCCCCCTTCCTTCAAAAACTTGTTCCCCTAGCATTTATCTCCGTTCAGAGGCCCTTTCTAGAATGTAAATGAAATCTGCTCTCTTCAAGGCCTGCCAGCACTGGAATGGTTTCCTGTCACACTCAAAAGCAAGTCCAGGTTCCTTCCAGGACCCTGATGGACCTAGCTCCAGCCTCCTCGCCGGCCTTCCCAAGGCTCCTTTTTATCCACGAAGGTTCAAAACCTATCCCCAGCCCAGGCCTTCACGCATGCTTTATCAGAAGCACAGGCACAAGAAACCTCTTAATTTCCCCCTTGAATAAAGTACCAAGTGAGAAGGGACACTCTGCTTCCACGACAAGGAAGTGGCAGCCAGACATACCCAGGAACAGGAAGTCACACCCAGGGAGAGGCACCCACCCGTGGGAATGTGCACAAAGGGCTGCCAGATCTTCTGAGTTTTCAACAAAAACTAGAAATCCCAATTTGTATGTGAAATGTCCCCACTTAGACATGTCATTAACAAATTAGAACGTGTTCGAACAGCACATGGGGTGCAGCACTTAGACACAAGGGCAGGACCGTGGGATACCAACTCACTACCCTTCCCTGAAGTTAGAAACCCACTTGTAATTGAGTCCATTCTGCTTAATTGTTCAGATGGTTAAAAAAAAAAAAAATTCAGCCCAGAGAGGGTGTGAGTCTTGAACAAGGACACACAGCTTGCAGCAGAGTGTTGGCCCCAATCCAGGATCTCCAGTGCTAAACCGCAGATGTGTTTTAACTCTCAACTACAAAACTCAGCAAGACCATGCAAAGAGGAAAACGCTATTCAAGTTGATCTCTGAGGCACGGGCAGAAGAACGGAAAAATGTTCATGGGCAGAAATCTCGGAGGGCTTATCTGTGAGGGGGCGTGCACCTGGGGCTGCTCTCCAACAATGGATGGGTTTCCCCTGGCTGAGTAAGACATCCACCCGAGGCAGGATTGCGCCCGCTCTATCTTGCACTCAGAATCTCCACCTTGTGACTCTGGAAGCAGACAGAATGTTTCCTCCAGCCCCCAGCCGCCACCCGACCTCCGCCTGGACCAAAGGGATCTGGGCCTTATCAGTCTAGCAGAGGAGTCTAAAAATACCTGGGCTCGCTAACTTCATGGTTTATGCTCTCATCTGGGAGGCACCCACAAAGCTTTTGCCAATATAAATGGCATTTCCTTTGGTATTTTTAAAGATCAGAGACTCCAAAGGAGTAAGCAAACTGGATAGAGGGCTTTGAGAACACCGCTTCAAAAGCCTCGTGTTTCAGGTTGAAAAAAAAAAAATTTTTTTTTAAAGCAAGCCCAAAAGGTTAGGTTTCCAGATAGTTCACAAAAGAAGGAACCAGCCTAGTTAAAAATCACCTGGAAAAATTAGATTTCAACCTCACTAGTAATAAAATTTAGATTAAAATCCCCCTGAGGCAGTTCTTGAAGCTGGCATATTAAGCAAAGATTTTTCAAATAAGAGCTCTGGAAGAAGAGGGTGAAGGAAAAACGGATTTTCCTCAAAGAATCATCTATTATTTCTCACTCACAGCCTTGTGGTCCTGTTTCCCAGCTGCCCCTGAAGGTAAGTGACTGACCCTGGCCACCTCTGGGCAGACCCCACTGTGGCTTTCAGAACAACGTCAGAAACGCTGGTGTGTGGCACCCCTTGCCTCCTGGGGGCCCGTTAAGATGCGTGTGTCCCTCGGCCTGAGGGCCTCTGCACCAGGCTGCTCCCTCTGGAGTGTTCTTTCCCCTTATCCGCACATGGCTGGCTCCTTTTCAGGTCTCCTTTCAAATGTCAATTCCCCAGACAAGATCTAGAGCGTTCCCAGGGTCTTTAATGGGCAATTTTATCTCATCCAGCCACCCAACCTTCCCCCACCCTGGCGGCCCCACGATGACATCTGTGGCTTCCTAGCAGCTCTGCAGCAGTCACCTCTGCTCGCTCCGCTATGTACCGGGCCTTTCTCACTCCCTGGCGGGCCCGGACACCCGCTGTCCACCGCTCCTGTGCCCTGGGGCAGGTCATGGGCAGCCCTTTCAGGAGGAGCATTCACTCTTCCTTCCAGGCCCTCACTCCCCTGTTCTCTGCCTTTGGGGTAAGGAGCAGCTCTTCCTAGTGGGAGAACTATCACCTGGACCTGGATCATCAGAGTCCTCAGTGATTGGTTCAGGGATGGGCACGTGACTCAGGCTGAGCCAATCAGAGCCAGTCCTGGGACTCTGCCGAACTATCCCCTGGACCTGGATCATCAGAGTCCTCAGGGATTGGCTCAGGGATGGGCACGTGACTCAGGCTGAGCCAATCAGAGCCAGTCCTGGGACTCTGCTGAACTATCCCCTGGACCTGGATCATCAGAGTCCTCAGTGATTGGTTCAGGGATGGGCATGTGACTCAGGCTGAGCCAATCAGAGCCAGTCCTGGGACTCGGCTGAAATAGCTGGTTAAGTGACTTCCCTGTCTGCTGCCTGTGGCATCTATCTGCTCGTGGTCTGCCTGGGAGAGGTGACCCAGGAAGGCAGAGTTGAGAGATGGAGAGACTGCCTCCTAAGGTCAGTGTGGGAGCACCTGGACCCAGCTGTGCAGGTACGAGACCTGTTCCTGAGTCACATGGGCCAGCAAATTCCTCCACAGACCCCAACCTGTTGCAGAAGCTTTCTCCCTCTTAGACACAAAGTATCTCTGCCCCTGCAAGGAAGGCACAGTGATAGGAGCTCCCCCAGGGCAGAGTCCCTGTCCCTTCTGCTGCCCAGCATAAACCTAGCCAAGTGACCAGAGAAGCTCGGCAGCTTCAAGGCCTTAATTGGGGAGCTGCTCTGTCAGTTCCAGAAGCTTCCAACTGTGTGATCCGAGCAATTAACCTTTCTGCAGAGGCCAAGGCCAATTATATCCCAGGGGCCGTCTGCGACATCTGTGTAACAGACCCAGTGCCTCAGCCTGGCTGTCTTGGTTTTTATAGGACGAATGTAGCACCATCAATCTCTCCTGTCCCCACTGCCGCTGCCCTGGTCCACTCCTGCGTCCTCTCACTAACTCCTCCCTCTGCCCATCGGCCTGTTCCAGTCCAGCGTCTACAGACTGTCCTCAGTGACCTCTGCAGCTTCGCTGCGGTTCTCCCACAGCCCCCTCAAAGTCCCCAAGCTCCCTATGTGGCAGACTGCAAGCATGCTCCCAAATTCTTCACCCCTGCCTGTCTGCGCCCTCTGAAGCACCCTCCCACCCTGACGGGTGACACCTGTCACCACCTATGCCCAGGCTAGCCTGCTGGAGGATGAGGGCCCAAGCAGGACAAGTCTCAGTCATCCCAGCTGAGGTCACCCGGGGCAGCCAACAGTCAGTCCACACCTGGACGCGGGGCAAGCCAGCCCCACTCCGCGGAACCATCCAGCCGCCTGCCGCAGGTGTGGGACCCACGGATGTTCTTGCTCACACATCTCCAAGAGCTGCGGTTGGATGCAGCGCGATTGCGGCAAGAGGAGACTAGCTCATCCTGGGCTTGCCCCCAATGCCGACGGCGTTGCCGGGTGTCTTGCATCCCCTGGCATGTCCCTCCTGTCCCGACTTTGATCTGTGTCTTTGCCCATTTTGTGCAGCTAGAACAGATTACCTGAGCCTGGGTCATTTATAAAGAAGAGAAATCCAGTTACTCCTGGAGGCTGCAAGGCCAAGGTCACGGTGCCAGCGTCTGGTGCAGGCTTCCTTGCTGAATCATCCCGTAGCGCAAGGTGGAAGGACGGGAGAGAGTGAACCTACTCCTGCCAGCCCTCTCTATAAGACCTGAACACCTCAGCAGAGGCCCCACCTGCCCACACTGGAGACTGGAGGGAACGAAAGCCGACTCCTGGCCAACTCCTACACATCCTTCAATACCCAGCAGCGGCCTCAGTGACCGTATTTCTACCCCATCCTAGTGTCGTCAGCTCCCTGCTTTGTGGTACATCAGCAGTGTGGTTCAGGCCTTGGCACCATCTCTCACCAGCCCTGGGGACTTGTCTAAGCCTCAGTGTCCTCATCTGTAAATGGGATGATAATAACATCACCTGTCTCTTGGATAATTCATGGAGTGTCAGGCACACGGCCAGTGATCTGCATGTTAACCGCGTGGCTACGGTGCTTCTCTGGACTGTGATACCATTATGTGCCTCCCTTATGAGACTCAGGTCCCCAGTAGTCACCTAGTCACCTTTCTTTTTGTTTCTGTGCCTGTAGCCCAGCGAGAGAGGGCAGTTTGTGTGAAATCACGGAGAAGGGAGAGGAACCAGCCCACAGCCACCAGGACTCTGTAAAGCTGCCCCTGCTAATTCTCTGAGCAGGGCACGGATCATCTCGTTGCATTGCTGAGAGAACCAGGGTTCAGGGAAGCTGCGTTACTTGCCCATGAGCACGTCACATGTAACCTTCTATGCCCCTTCTGTCCCCATCTTTGGACAAGAACGAATGCTGTGATATTCAAGAGAAATGAATGATTCCGCCATGAGAAATGAAAAAACGAATACGAGCTAATATAGTCATCCCGGGGCATCCACAGAGGTTGGTTCCAGGTCCCCAAGGATAGTAAGATCCGCAGCTGCTCAAGTCCCTTATAGAAAGCAGCATTTGCACACGGCCTATCGGCATTGTCCTGTCCACTTTAAATCCGCTGCAGATGACTTATAACACCTAACACAGTGTAAATGCTATGAGTCATTATGCTTCATTGTTCAGGGAATAAAGATGAGAAAAACAAGACCGGGTATATTCAGGACAGACACAATTAAAATGTTTCGTTCTTCTTTTTAGTATTGGGATTGCCCCAAGAGGTGCTCTACCACCGAGATACATTGCCAGTCCTTTTTATTTTTTTATTTTGAGACAAGGTCTGGCTAAGTTGCCTAGGTTGGCCTCCAACTTTTGATCCTCCTGCCTCAGCCTCCAGAGTCACTGGACTGCCGGTGCCTGGCTTGTCTAGGATATTTTTGATTCACGGTCTGCTGAACGTGTGGACACAGAGCAGCAGACAGAGAGCGCTGCCTGGATCCGTAGAGCATTCACCGTTTCCCTGGTGCTGTCTAATCACGGGACCCAGCCCGACTGCTTTCACCTTTGCAGACACCTCTGACTGGTGTGACTGGAAAATCTAGGCTTGGTCAGTCCCCACAAACCCAGCCAGGGTCTGACTCCCTCCATTATCCCAGCATGCCTCAGGGCCATGCCCACCCAAGGGAAGATGATTGGCGTTAAGATTGAAAATCTGGCTGTTACGGCTTTGAATTTCACAAAGCTTTGGTGGGTAAGGTAATATGCTCAATGAAAACATTAAGAAATTCTTGCACCAAAAACGGTTCAAGGATGTTCAGAACAGCAGTTTGAGATGGGAAAAAGTAGAACCAACCAAATGGCGATCAACAGCATAATGGATAAATGTGTTGTCGTGTGTTCGTACTATGGAATACTATACAGCCATGAAAAGAAAGGGATTATGGCCACATATAACAACACGGAGGAATTTTTAAGAATACAATGTGAACAATATTTTATAGGATAACTCATGTACCACCTTACATTCCACCTAAATTCCAAAAAGAAGCGCAGTGTATTTAGAGATGCAACTGGTGGCCAAACTATAAAGAAATCCAAAGGACTGTTAAATTCAGAAACCAAGGAGGCAAGGGAAGGGGCTGAGATCTGTAGATGGGGGACCCAGCAATTCAAAGCTGAGATCAATGAGGTACTGCTTGAATTGGTGATTCACTGTATTTTTATTAATGTCATTTTGAATTTATTTTCATACATATCCTTTTGTATCTATTATATTTTTAAATATAAATATTTTAAATATAAATATTTTTAAAGTTCTTTTTAAAGGAAAACAATTATTTGGGGAGGTTAGAGTGAGGACTGGCAAAGTATAGTCTGTGGGCCAGTTTTGGCTCACAGACTATTTTTGTAAAGAAAGTTTTATTGGAACACAGACAAATAAAGTTTTATTGGAACACGGCCACGTCCATTTGTTACACTGCAGATGTTGGAGCTGAGCAATTGCAACAGGGGCCACGTGGCCCACAAAACCTCTTTGCCACTCACCTATTTACACTCTGGGTCAGTTTTTAAGAAGTTTGCTTGAGCAGGGCTAGAGCAATAAACCAAACTCAATTATTTAAAACTTATCCACTTATGTTTAAAATAACTTATGCTTATTGTGAAGAATTTGAAAAATATGGAAATATGAAAAAAAATTTTCCAAATACTGTCACCAGCCTGCAGTAACCATTGGTTAAACAGGTCACTTCCTCCCTAAGCGGGAGCTGATTGTGCAGTTTTGCACCCTGTTGCTCTCTCTTAATATCATCTGAGGAACGTTTTTATGTGCCACTTAATTACATTCCATATTTGCTATTATAAATAATGATGCAATTAGTATCCTTGTACACGAGTCTTTGTTGACACTATGAAATATTATATAGTCATCCAAAATGAATTCTTGGAGGAATTTTTAATGATGTGAGGACTGTCATGGCTACATTATTTATACCAGCCAAACGACTAGAAACAATATAAATGGCCTGGCAGTGGGAGAACCACTACGTGAACTTGGCACAACATCAGACAGAATATTCTGTAGCTTTTAAGCATAATGATCATGAGGAATGGAAGGACTGAGGCTCTCTGGGAGCCTCAGTTTCCTCCTCTGCTAAGTGAGGTTCGCCTCTCAGAATTCTCTTAGGGGTGTGTGTGTGTGTGTGTGTGTTGCTAGGGGTGGAAGCCAGGGCCTTATGCATGCTAGGCAAGGTCTCTACCTCTGAGCTACACTCCCAGTCCAAGGTGGATTTTTTTTTTTTGGTAGGAGGGATTGAACCCAGGGGTGCTAATCACTGAGCCACATCCTCAGCCCTTTTTATGTTTTCTTTTGAGACAGGGTCTTGCTAAGTTGCCTAGGGCCTCAGTAAGTTGCTGAGGCCGGCCTTTGATCCTCCTGCCTCAGCCTCCCAAGCTGCTGGGATTGCAGGCTGCACCACTGCACCCAGCCCAAGGAGGAATTTTGAAAGCGTCTTAGCACAAACGAGCCTAGCAGATAGGCTTCCTTGCCTGTGCTATTATTATTAAATAACAGTGACACACACGTTGATGGAAAAGGTAACCAGGCTGATAGGTCAGACCTGCATCCGGCCAGCAGTAAATGTTTTGCGGGTGGCCTCTGGCTGCACCCACACCGAAATAAAAGTAGCAAGTGTGCAAGGGCCGCGGGACAAGTGGCAGGCAGCGTTCTTTGGCCTCCGCTTTGGAGCCCTGTGATTACCGTTCGCTATCATTTCTGCGGCCGTGGGAAGGCTGTGACCCCAAAAGGGCTCTGATGAGAATCTTCTTGCGGCACCGCGGCCACAGTGAAGCTGCTCGGGGCTCCGACCAGAGTGGAAGCCAGAGCCCAGCCTGGGAAGGGGCAGCGGCCAGCGGGGGTGGATGTCCCTGTCCCCTGGAGGGCGTGTGCCCTCGTGCGCGTGAGCCCCGCACCCACGCGCTCGCACCCCCGCACCCACGCGCTCACACCGTGTAGGTCTGGAAATCTCACGGGAGATCGGCAGGGAGGCCCCAGGTGGGATCCAACCCGCCAAGGGAGCCGGTGATTGAGGCGGAGTTTGCCGATTTCCCTTGGTTGCAGAAGAACATCTGAGAGCAAAGAAATCCACGCCCCGCACGAGGCTCTGGGAGCCCTAAGTAAAGACCCGGCTTCCACGCAAAAGCCAGGGCGCCGGCCGGTCATCCTCCTGGGCTGTCAGGCCCCAGCGCCACTCCACTCACTCCCTCCACCCACACTGGCCACCTACTATGTGCATAGCTGTGAAGCATGCAAGTGAGCCCACTCTCCTGCGGAGGTCACAACAAACCCGCAGTGACACCGACTCTGATAGCACCGTGGCTGGGGACTCTGGCTCTGTGGCTTACCAGGTGGGGACCTCAGGCAAGTCATTTCAGCTCTTTGCAGTGAACCTTCCTGGCACCCTACCTGGGTCCCCTTTGCACCTCCTGACTGCCGTCACCCAGCCACCAAAGCTCACCCTGCCCCCTTCTGCAGAAATTGCGCGTGGCTGGATTGGAGCCCAGGGGGCCTGGAAGGTCGCGTTTTTTCCTTCCAACCCGAGGGAGGAGAGCAGTTCGTCCCATTTCACCAGACACAGTTCTCACTGCGTGGGACATCCCTTTCCTGCCATGTCCTGCCACCCTGTTCCTGACAGTAGCTCTTAGAAAGAAATCCTGGGCTTCCAGGATCCCCAGCTTCCAGCCACTGACCCTGGGAAAGTGGGGGTCCTCCTTCACGGGGTGATTAGAGACTAAATGGGTCCATGAATTTCTACACTGCTGGGAACAGCATGGGGTGCGTTTTCAGGCATTGATTGTCATTAGTGAAAAATAAAAGTGTTTAATGCAAGGAAAGGGGTCCAGAAAGGGGGCTCACTAAGAACATCCAGGGACGATGGTGGCCCTGCAGCTGAAGTCTGAGTGACAGGAAGGAGATGGGGGTCACAGCCTGCACTGAGACCCAGATCCCACAGGCTCCATTCCTGGAACAGGAAGGCCCCTGTGGCTGCATAGTCAGAGTCCTACTAAGGATCTCGCCTGATCTGATTCACGTCTGCAGTAAGGTCAAGGGCGGGTCTGGGGGCTTCGTGAGAATTTTCTGGTGGCCTGTTCTGAGCAAGGTGATTTAATAGGCTTTTTTTTTAAGGATTTGAAAGTGAAGTTGATACAGCCACTGGCCGCAAGAAGCTCAGATTCAGAAGGGGCGGTGAGCCTGGACATTAAGACGGTGAGATCTAGAAAGAGCCGGATCAGGGTGTCCAGAGGCTCCTGTATGAAGGACTGGTCTCCAATCGGTGGTGTTATTGAGAAGTAGTGGAAACTTCAGGAGATGGGGCCTCGTAGGAGGAAGTAGGTCATGTGTCACTCAAAACAAACCTTTCCTCCTCTAAGTTGTTTTCTCAGGTGTTTTGTTATAGCAGCAGAAAGCTGATTAATACACTCCAGGTGCTGACAGAGAGGGGCAGTGAAAGCTGTGGAGCTCGGAGAATGGAGTAGGAGTGGGGGTGGGCAGAAGCTGGACCTTAGACGATGACAGGAATGTAGCTGTGGAAAAAGAAAGGTGTTCCAGGTGGGACAACGGGGGCCAAAGCACAGATGTGGAGAAGAGTTGAGCAGCTGGGCCCAGAGCACAGCATTCCTTAATACATGCCAAGAGAAAGTGGAGCCCAACTATGGAAAATCTTGGGTGTCAAGTGAGAATTTGGACTTTCTTCCCACGGCAGTGTGAACTAGATTCACAGGATTTTAAAGAGACAAGTGTTAAGTCATCTTTTCTTTAGACTGCTGAATATAAAATTGATATCAAACCTCTTTGGGTTGCAAGGGACAGAAAATACAACCCAAACAAGCTTACACAATAGAATGATTCCAATACAACCCAAACAAGCTTACACAATAGAATGATTCCGTCACTGAAAAGGGTAAAAGCAGATCCAGCTTCAGGCACAGCTGGATTCAGGACTCAGCCTTTAGCTGTCGGCTCCACCCTTTGTGTCTTGGGTCTCAGGCTTGGCACAGCAACAAGGAAACAGCTAGAACCCAAGTTGGCTCTCAGGGAGCAAAAAATTCCTGGCTTATATGTAAATATGTCCTCTACAATGGTCAAACTACCAATCAGATGTTGGGAAAAAAAAGTGCAAACTTGGTTGTCAAAATTCACACCCGCGGGGCACAGTGTCCTCTTCCTGAGGCTGCCCCCAACATTTCACTGCACCTCAGAATCTCTCATTCGGTCTTGGACCCTCTCTCCACCAATCACCATGGGCAGGGGCCTGCGTCACCTTGATCACCATTGAACTTCAACTCCTTGGCCCCAAACACATGACCTGGGCATAAGAAGGGATTAATACCCAGCAAAAATAAATAATAAATAAAAGAAATCCCTGGAGTGTGGCTTCCGGAGGAAGCAATGCTGATGACAGGCAAACAGCAGACTTTTCTGGTAAAAATACTGGGAGGAGGTCGTGAGGGTGGAGAACCCTGCAAGGTTTGTCTGACTTGCTGGACGTTTTTCTTCTTGGGCTCTGAACTCCTGATACCTGAGACTCCAAGGACCATCAAATGCTACAGGGGACACCTGGAGACAAACGGACCCCCACTTCCTTTTCTTTACCCAGGGCAGACATTGCTAATCCATCACGGCACTCTCCCACAGAGGCTGGGAGCCTCTTCCCATCCTCTGCTCACAGCTGTCCAGGCACAACCAGTGGAACAGAGAAGGGATGAAGGAGTCAGTCTTTTCGGGCTCCTTTGAACTTGTCCAATCCCATCAGGAGCCGGAGTGGAAACAGGCCTGGAGTGGGAGCAGCTCGCTCCTTCCCTGAACAGGTTATCAGCAGAGCTTCAGAGGCACTGAGCCTCCCAGCTGTCAGTCAGTCCTGTCAATCTCCGAGATGACTCCACGTGGAGGAATGATTTTGGAGCACAGAAGGATCCAGAGGGCAACGGCTCCTCCTGCTGTCACAATGAACCGTCTGCTGCGGCCTTCAAGGCCGAGCACCGTCTGGGCCCAGCCTGCCTCTCGGACTCCAGCTCCCACGCCCTCTCCCTCCGTGCCCAGCCATCCTGCTGTCCCTCAAAACATGCAGGCTCAGCCCAGCTCGGAGCCTTTGCAGGCTATCCCCGGGGGACTAATGTGCGCCAGCAACCCCAGGCCAACATCCCTCCGCAAGCCCGGGAAGGACAGTGCCCCTTCCCCAGCAAGAGCAGCACAACCTGCAACCTTAGCCTCTGCTGCCCATCGCGGCAGCCAAGGACGGGAGGATCGGCTAGACCTGGATCCCGGGCCACCCTGGAGAGAGAGCCACGCAGGCGGAGTGATGGAGAGGTGGGCGCCCTGGGGACAACCGGCCTAACCCTGAGTGGGCTCAGCATCACATCTAACTGATAGCGAGAGTCCACGCGCTCCGTTTTCACCCCCAGGCAGAACATGGGAGACGAGGGCTTAGAAGAGCCCGGATCCTGCAACGCTTGCTCTCTCGTGGGCAAGGATCAGAGGTGAGTGGCTCATTCTCCCTCTCCCTGTGAGAGCCCATCCTACCCCTGTGCCAAGTGGCAGGCTTAGAAGGGGCCGAATTGGGAAAAGATTCGGGAAGGACATCATGGCTCGGTCGGAGTGTCCTCCCCTATGACATCCTTGAGACCCCACCTTGCCACCTGTTGTGTGGCCCCGGTGCTGTAAGGACTCCTGCCCTCCTGTTTTAAGCCCTGAATAGCCCCAGCTCCCTTCCAGGCTCCCGCAACACTCAGGCTTAGTCCTGCGTGATCGATTAGCAATGTCTGCCCCGGGCAGGGGCGTGGGGGACACTGCCCGGCTTTCTGTGTTGCTGACCCTAACCTGCAGATTCTTCTGGACTCTAGTGTGGCTGCCTGAGACCAAAAAGCTCCCCTCCGATCCCGGGCTGTCCGTGCACCAGGCTGACTTGATTACAGGGAGCAGAGTCATTGTTTACCGAGGTAAAGAGCCTCCAGGAGGTCGGGAGGCAGGCGCCACCTCCAGGGCAGCTGCTGTGCTTCCTGTCGGCTGCCCTGGCTGCTCAGCCCTCTCCCTTTTATCATCTTCTGGGCCACAAGTGTTTTCTCGCTCTTGCTGTCTGATCTTGCAAAATGGGAGTGAGACGTGTTTTGCTCAGAAAAAATGCAGAGCAGCCCAAGAAGCGTGGGCCGGCCACTGGGTACAGCCGCCATGCCGGGAAGCCACTGTTCATCACCGCGTGCGCCTGTCACCTCCCAGCCCGCAGCCTGCAGGAGCCTGGTGATGGGCTGAAAGGCCCTCGGGGAACCTGTAATTAAATCCCAGAAGATTGCCAATTCTCCCGCTGGTGAGGGGAGGAAAGAGCAAGACGGCAGGCGTGTCCAGACAGAGGCAGCTCTGGCTGCAGTGCAGTGGCCAAGAGCAGGCGACGCACAGAGCTGGGGAGAGGTTTTGTCGCAGGGAATGAAGGGCCAGATGGAAGCAGGTGATTTCTAGCCAGGCCCAGGCTGAGAAGGGCTGGAAACTTTTACATTCTGTCAGATGGAGAGAAATAAGCCCGGGTCCCTATCGTTGTAAAATTCTATTACCCATCAATCCACCCGGCTTCCAAAGCACCAGTCCGTGGCGCAATCCCCCTGCTGCAGCGCAGGGCAGCGATACACACCTGAGGCCGTTCTGATGGTTCAGATGTTCAAGCTCCTTCAGCTGCTGTCCTGGAGGCCCCCTCCCAGCCCCCAGCTCCCCCGCCTCTCCAAGACGCGTGGATCCCCTGTCCAGGATCTGGTCCAGCACCATGGCCAGCGCCTGCCCCCTGATTGGTGCCTCCGGTTAGATTTTGATATCACAGCCTTAGGCAGGGCATGGTGCTGCACGCCTGTAATCCCAGTGGCTTGGGAGGCTGAAGCAGGAGGATAACAAGTTCAAAGCCAGCCTCAGCAAGTTAGTGAGGCCCTGTCTCCAAATAATAATAATAAATAATAATAAAAATGAAAAGGGCTGGGGATGTTGCTCAGTGGTTAAGCACCCATGGGTTCAATCCCTGGCACCAATAAGCAAATAATTAAATAAACTCTATAGCCTTCGTTCTTTTTTAAAGGAGGGATCTTTCCATCTGGCCTTTGTTTCTCCAAACTTAGTTGTGTATGTGGCGCACATACCAGGCAAGCGCTCCAACCACTGAGCCACCACTGTAGTCCCCATTCATTTCCTTTAAAGCATCATCCCTACTAAGTTTTCCAGCCTCAACTCTCACGACACAGCCACCACAAAACCCACATACATGGATTCCCCACCATTCCTGAAAGAAGATGAGCAAGGCACATTCTCCCTACCTGGGTTTCCCTCCTTCTTCTTCGTCTTTCCTCCCAAACTCCTACTTACTCTTCAAAGCCTTTTCAATTGTGTCCCAGTTCTGATAACTGAGTTTCCTGCCCAGAGGGTGGGCTTGATAGCTAGGCTACTGCCCTGTGTATAACCAGACCTCTGTGTTGATGGTTTCCCCAAGTTACTGCTTTAGGCTCCCAGATGGGGATTCTACCTTGATTGCACCTGTCACTCACCCCTGTGGCGGCAGCAGGAGCCTGGGACAAGGACTGAAGGACCAGATGTCACCGCTTCACAGAACTCAAGCCGAGCCCCAGAGGAGCCGCTGCACCACCCGTTCCTCCATCTCTCTTGTGGCCACTCGCACGTCAAAACTGCGGCCTCCTCCTCTCTGTCACCACTGCACCTCCGAGGATCTGGCTGCCGGAGACCTCGTCTGACTCCACTGCTCCAACGCCTTCTACTTCTCCCCAAAACCAAACGCGACCACCAGAGCACGCGCGTTTCCTGACGGCACACCTGTGCCATCGCACGCATTCAACCAAGTCCAGTGTACGTTCTGACTCCTTCCCGAGCTCAGCTCCTGTCCCACTAGAACAGATGGCCCTGAGACCAACAGCACAGCCACCTGTGACCAAGAGCACAGCCACCTCTGTGGCCAGCAGCACAGCCACCTGTGACCAGTGGCATAGCCACCTCTGTGGCCAGCGGCACAGCTACCTGTGACCAGCGGCATAACCACCTCTGTGACCAGCGGCCCAGCCACCTCTGTGCAGGACGACGCCCCTGCAGTGCCCACCTGGACCCGCTCCCCGTCTGTCCCTTTGTCCACTCTGCTCCTTTCTTGGGTAACTCAAGATTCAGCACTGCGCTCTGGACAGCTCCCCAGCACCCAGGTGGCCCAACGATGGGTGGTGCCCAGGCCCCGCGCCAGCCTTCCTCCCAAACATGGACGGCCTGGCTGGTGAGATGAAGGAAACCTCTGTGGCCGTCACACCAAAGCCATCTGGGAGGCAACTGCTGAGCAGCTGCCTCTGCCCCGATGTTCCCGGAAAGGCCCCGGGACTCCACTCTGACCCCGCAGGGAGAACCGTCTCTCACTTCCTGGTCCCTGACGTACTCCATCAAAGCCCTGCCTTCAGGGCTTCCTGGTCTAAAGGGAAAGGGAAAGACTTCACCAGAAGCCCACAATACTCGGCATGCTACAGAAAATGCCAGAAAGACCAATTACAAAGAGTATTGTAGGAGCTATTGTTCAGATATCCTCAGGGAGAATGTACCAGAAGAATTCAGTGCACAAACTCTGGAACCTGCGTTCCAATCTTGTCTCCTCTCTGTCCTTACTGTGTGGCTTTGGCCAAGTTACCTAACCTCTCTGGGTCTCATGCTCCTCAAAGTAAAATGAGAATAATAATAGTACTTACTCATATGATTTGTGAGGGTTAATTCATCTTAATATTTATAAATGGAATAATTATAAAGTGCTAAAAGGAATATGAGAAAAAATTATACATACACAGATATATTTAATGCATATATACATAAATATATATAGAAATTATATGTAATGCATAATATTATTTAGTATTATGATTATATATAATGCACTTATTGAACCAAATAGTAAATGATACATATGCATCATTAGGTATACTATATGCTATATCTTATACAGCAAATATATTTTAAATGATGTATATGTACGCATGAGTAAGTGTGCAAATTTTCTACTATTGTAGAGCTGACATTATTTTGAGAATAATTTTCTTCTGAATTTTTTTCATTTGCACACATTTTTACACCCTGCTAGATCTACAATTGTTCATCTTGAGTTTGGGGCTAGGTGATACCATAAGCACCGTGCCCTGTGACTGGGGAACTTTGGAGTTTCTTTTTTGTGGCTGTATAATATGCCAGTGAGTGAACCGTCCTGCATTGACTTAGTCATTGTCCTTGTCTCTGCTAGGGAGCTTCAGGTGGCAAGTAACAGGAAGCCCAGATGCGACTCCCTTAAACAGGAAGGGACTGTCTTGTGTCACATAAAAGAGACTGTGGAGGTCAGCATCTCTGGGGCTGATTACCTCAGGAGCTTGACGGTACCGTCATGGATAAGGTCTTTCCATATTTGTGCTCAGCAGCCCCAGGGTGATGGTCGGAGTTCTGTCCTGAATTTTGAGCACTGTGTGGACTCTCTGCCTGCAGCGGTCTCCAGGCTGAAGTGGGAGGAGACGGAGGCTGACTTGTCTTCTATCTCCTCCTCAGAGAGAGGAAAGCTTCTCGCAGCTTCCAGCAGAACTGGCGCCTACTTCTCAACCAACCCCCGTGGTGGGACTGGACACTCGTGTTGGTTTAGACCAATCAGGATTCACTCCTGGGGACTCAGGGTCACAGTCCCCAAGAGGGGACAGCTGGACAAAAGCAAATTCCTTCTGCAAGAAGGAGAGGAGGGGAGGCCGGGAGGAGAGAGCCTCCGTCTTGTTCCTATTTGGACATCTCGCTTCATTCAACTTGGAGGATTAATTAATTCTGCGGAAGGGGTTAACATTCTGAAAGGCGTCTGATCTGGGCTTTCTAGAATGCGCGAATGTCAACAGGGCCGGGCCAGCATCTCAGACTGAGGTCCCAGCAGGAGCAGAGGCAGCCAGGTGGCAGGTGCTGGAAATAAGGTGGGGAGGTGAAGGCAGGCTGGGGCCACGCTGGGGGAGGAACCCAGGGTTGATTGAAAGAGGCTGGACGCAGGAAGCCACTGAAACTTGAAAAACAGAGAGAGAGAGAGAGAGAGAGAGGGAGAGAGAGAGGGAGGAGAAGCTGAGCCTTGGGGAGAGAAAAACCTGGCTGCGGATTCGGAACGTGCAGCTTGGGAGACTCGGAAGGAGCATGCCGTGATCGCCCACAGGTGGGACCGTGGGCTCACCCCACATCAGAGAGGAGCGCGGAGGTTCCCCCACGCCACGGGCAAGTGCCTGAATTATGGGATGGACGTTGAAGGCCCGGGGGTGACCGGATGGCTGGTGGCACTGGAACCAAGACAGCAAAGGGAGAAGACAGGATCTGCCCAGAACACGCCCTGCTGGGAGCACGGGGAGCACGGGTCCGAGGCTTCCAGACCAGGTGCCACACTTCCCGTGGTGACAGCAGAGCGTCGCCCAAGGGGCCCAGAGGAGAAAGCGCTCAGGCCAGCAGCTGAGCGGAGGGGAGCAGCCGGACGGAGGCCTGGATATGCGTGTGAGGATTGGGAGGCTGTTCCGGAAAGTTTTTGTACTCCAACCAAGGTGGGGCTTCCCCTGAGTTCCAAAACGAGTCCTCGAAGCTGTGTGAGGCACACGCCTGCGATCCCAGCAGCTCAAGAGGCTGAGCCGGAGGACGCAAGCTCAAAGCCAGCCTCAGCAACTTAGAGAGGCCCTGAGCACCTTCAGGAGACCCTGACTCAAAATGCAAAGGGCTGGGCCATGGCTCAGTGGTTACGCACCCTGGGTTCCATCCCTGGTACTGAAAAAAAAAGAAAGAAAGAAAGAAAGAAAGAAAGAAAGAAAGAAAGAAAGAAAGAAAGAAAGAAAGAAAGAAAGAAAGAAAGAAGAAAGAAAGAAAGAAAGAAAAAGTCCTCGTGAATACAAGGTAGGGACACGGAAAGGCCTCAGCTGATGCCAGGCCCATCAGCACCTGGCCCTCTCCACCTAGCCTGGCTCTGGACGGTGAGGGAGCTGTCCTCCCTCTGTCCCTTCCTCTGTCCATTCACAACTGCGGCGCTGGGCTAGCAACCGAGCCGGGACAAGGTGGCCACGGTCCCTGCCCTTGCGGAGCTCACAGCCTCCCCATGGAGGAGGAGGCAGCTGGGGGACACGACGCGGGGGTGGGGCCTGCAGGCCCGGAGGGGTCACCCGCACGAAGGGACCAGAGAGCGTCCCCCCCGGCTGCCTGGAGGCACCGAGTTCCCCGCCGGCCTTCGCAGCAATCCGGGGAGGTGGGCTTAGGAGATCCTGCTTTTCAGGTGAGATGGAGGCCTAGAAGGGGTGAGAAGCAAGCTCAGAATCTGAGCCAGAACCAAGCTCCTCACCGTGGATGAGCCGTCTCTCACGTCTGGCCCTTCCTCTGTCTTTGTTTCAGGACCCACCTCATCCTCTGCACTTAAGCCCCTTTGGTCTGCGCTCCACATCGCAGCCAGAGGATCTTTTGGAAACAGGGGTCTGACCTTGCTGCCTCCCCTGGGAATCCTGTGCGGCTTTCCTGCTACTCAGATGGCGGGGAAAGGTCTCACCGTGGACTCCACACCTGCCCTTGGTAGAGGCTCCTCCAGGGCAGCCTCTAGGTGCAGCCTCCCTGGGTCCTAGGCACAGGCTTCTCCCAGGCGCCCCACCCAGACCACCCTCCTCCCCAGCCTGGCCCCACCATGCTCCGCCTCGGCTGGGTCCCACTCGGCCACCTCCCCAGCAGAGTTCATCCGTCAACCCCTCGCAAGTCCCGCAATTCTCTGCCTGGCCACGCTGGAACCGCTCAGGAGGACTGGAAGGGCGCTGGCGCTCGGACCCCAGCCCAGATCCCTGAGTCCGAATCCCAACAGGGGCTGCGGCTCGGGCATCTCCATTCCTTAGCGATCTCCCCATGCGATGCCAGCCTGCATCTCCGCGTGGAGAGCCCACGCTTCTGTGTTCTCGGGTGGTTAAGCCGATCCCAGGACGGCCTGGCTCAGGCACGGCCCCTTTGCGGGACTTGGTGGGAACCGGGAGATCCCCCACCTCCTGCTGACCCTGGGAAACCGAGCTTCTAATAAATGCAGGGAACCCAGGCCCCAGCGGACACGGAGCTGTGCGGGGGCCCAGAGGCTTTGCACTGGTCCCGGAATGGGAATTCCTGTCCACGGGATGGATGGGGAAACTGAGGCTCAGGGTGTGGTTTTGCCCTGTACCCATGGGGAAACTGAGGCTCAGAGTGTGGGTTTGCTCTGTACGCAAACCGACACTATTAAAAAAAAAAACCCTGCAGATTCATCTGTGCAAGAGGGGGTCTGTCTTCTGTGTCTGATTTAGTCCTTCCCTGCCTTTCTGATGGGCCCTGAGCCCAGCTCTAAGAAAAACAAAAATCCTCAGGAGTGACCAGGAAGAGGCCACTAACTGGATTCCATCAGCGGCTGGGGGCTTGGTCCTGCAGCCCCGAGCAGGGAGTTGGGCCTGGGCGGTTTTGTTGTGGGTCAGAAGCTACACTCTGCTGAGCACGGTCCTGGTCTCCGTCCCTCCAGCCCAGACTCCACCCGGAGCACGGTTTATAACAAGCCAGAAACGACCATGGGCTTGGCGTCTGGCTGCGGGGCTTTTCCCTCTTCTGCCCGTTTCCTCCTGACCCGCTCAGGGCAACTCTGTCCTAACCGCGGAGGAATAATGCAGAGTTTATGAAGGGCTGGGGCCCCAGGAGCCCCGCAGCTCTCTTATAAGAACATGATCTACGGTCCACATGTAAGAATCTCCAGAGGAGCTTCCAGAATCAGCAATGCCCGGGTCCCACCTCTGGCCTTCCGCACCTGACTGCCCAGGTGGGGCCCGGGAACCGTGTGTTTGAAAAATTTCCCCCAGGTGGTTCTAATGTGGAGCCAGGTTCGCGGCTGCTGCACTTGAAGAAAAGTGACCCTTGCAGGTGACAGAGGGTGAACTCACAGTCTCCGGGTTCACCCTATTTCTGCCCCAGCTGATGGGTTCTCCTTAGGGAGCCAGCCCTCCCCATCCTCTCTTCCTGTGGTTTGGAACTGACCTCACCCCTACCCCAACCCCCCAGATAGGTCACAAGACCCAGGCTTGGCCAATCAGAATTCTGTCTCTGATGTCAGACATCGATTCAGGAAGGCCACAGGACCCAAGTGAACCCAGTGAGAATGAGCCCCAGGACTTCTGTGAGTTCTGCCAAGGGGAAAAAGCTCTTTGTCTCCTGCGATTGCTATGCACGGACCCTTCAGCAGTCTCTTTGCCACCTCCTGGAGACATTCACCTGCCTGAGAATGAAACTATAACTGAAGCACAAAGCCTAGAGCTGGTTCCAGTGACCAGCTGAGTCCTGGATCCAGCCTTGCCTGAAGGTTGAATATAAATTCCTTGAGCCCCTACATCCTTTCAACCTGAGTTGTGTTGCTGTTATGTGTGGCCTTAAAAGACTTAACAACACGATTGTTATTGTATGTCCACTCCACAGTGAACTTGGTGAGGTGGGGCTGTGGGCCAGATTTCATTCCAAATGTGTACCAACTAAGTGAACGGGTTCAACCCTCACAAGCAACCAGGAAGGAAAGTGGCTCTTACTATCCCTAAGAGCATCATGATACCTGAAAATTTGTTATGTAAGGAATGCTGAGCACATAGTAGGTCCTCAATATTCTTTTTTTTTTTTAAGAGAGAGAGAACGCCAATTTTATTTATTTTTTCATGTGGCTTTCTTTGCTCCAACACTTCGCTGTGTCTGTGGTGCTGGGATTTGAACCCTCATCCTCACTCATGCCAGGCAAGCGCCATAACCACTGAGCCACCGCTCCAGCTCCCTCAATATTTTTTTCTTGATTTGCAGGGCAACCTGATAAGGGGACCAAGGGCAGGGGAGCCTTAGCCTTCTCTGCAGCTTACTCATAACAAGGGAAATAAAGCAGGGCCTTCTGAATGCAGAGGTCCCAATGACCATGGACACAAATCATGGTTTTAAATTGTGTCCGCACTAAACATGCGTGGGTTTCCTTGGTCGTTATTTCTGAAACAGTTCAGTATAACAATTTACATAGCACCTACAGTGAATTCGGTGTGTTAAGCAATCCAGAGCTGATTTAAAGTGTACGTGAGGATTTGCATAGGTTATATGCAAATGCTCCATCATTTTATATAAGGGGCTGAGCATCGCAGATTCTGGGATCCAAGTGGGGCATCCTGGAACCGATGCCCCACAGGTACCAAGGGACAAGCATAATTTGGCATCTGCTTCTTCATGGTACCAATCAAATGAACAAGTTTCCCATCTCAGAGCTAACGAAGGTTAAATAATTAATGTCCAGGACAAAGTGGACAAGCTTGGACTTTTTCCTGGCTCAAATCTCCTGGCTCAAATCTCTGGCCTGGGCTCAAGGCTTCCTGCTCTGTCCCCAAGCCCTCCGTGTCCAAATGGCTGCCTCCCTCCCGCCCGGAGCCGCCCAGCTTCCTCCTTGGGGGAATCACGATGGATGCACACTCTGCCCAGAGGTGGTTTCCAACCGCAGAAACCCCACCTAGCTGCCCAGGAGACGCCCCCCAAGCACCGCTCATCACAGAGAGGCAGATGAGGGCGTGACAGGCACAGCTGAGACAGCCAGGTAACACCCAGGCTCGGCCCAGGCGTGGGGACAACTTTGCAAATTCAGCAGTCAGGAGCTGCATGTCAGTTACCTGTGGACTGCGTAGGCGATGCTGGTCCCCGGAGATCATAAGAGAGCTGGAAAACCCCTATCCCCCGGTGACATCCGGAAGGTTGTCCCGACACCCATCGGCCACGTGTTCGTGGTGTCTTGGTGTCGACCCAGCTTCCGTGCTGTGTTAAAGTCGAGCATCCCCGGTTCCAAACAGCGCGTCACTCTCAGCCGCGACAGACGCTGTCACGGGTGCACGTCTGCTATGCTGTGCTTGTCACGACTCCTTTAGAGCGTGCACTGTGAACACGCCGGGGCTCGTGGGCAGTGTGCAACGCGTGTGCACACACCCGGTAACTGTGTGTTCTCCAGGGCTGGACGCGATCGCGTGCGGCTTGGTGCACCGTGGACCTGGGAGCGACCGCTTAGGACAAAGCTGTGCGTGTTCGTATCAGAGAGCCCAGCGCGCGTTCACTCCACCACGTTCACACGGCCGAGTCCCCAGCCGCACGTGGCTGCCCAGGTCCATACACCCGAGGGCGGTCCCCGCGGGTCCCGATTCTTTGCAGCATCATTTGGGGTGACGGGGACTTGGGAATCACCTCGGTGAGTTTTCTTGGCCAAGAGAAGAGCCAGAAGCAGGTGGGGGCTCTCGTGAGGCATCAGAAGGGGCTGGGCTGGGTGTAGACACAGCCACGTGGCCGGATCCCCAGCACAGGGGCTTCCCGGAGAAGTCAGGCAATGGACCGAGATTTGCAGGACTCGCCGGGAGCAACTGGACCCCGCGCAGACGGCAGTCACTGCCGCTGCTCTTGGACACTCAGGGACAGAGGCCACCAGGCCACCTGACCCCCGGGTGGACCTCACACGAGAGGCGAACGGAGCTGCTGCTGGCATCGTGCAGCACGCCACTCAGTCAACGCTCCAGAAGCAGGAGAACATTCTAGAATGTTCAGAAAGGCAGAGCGTGGTAGACACGGTGAAGTCACCGATGGTCACCATCAAGAATCACGTACTGCACCGTCATGTGCGCCGAAATTTATACGACCGGCAGCACCTAGGTGTGTCCACATCATCGTCACCGCAAACACGACACCACAGGGACCACGATGTCACCAGACGATAGGAAATTTTCAGGTCCAATACAATCTTGTGGGACCAGGCTGGAGCGGTGGCTCAGCAGTTACAGCACTTCCCTGGCATGTGCGAGGACACGAGTTCAAACCCCAGCACCACGTGCTTCCCTTGGAGCAGGGAAGGCCACATGAAAACTAAATAAAATTCTCTCTCTCTCTCTCTCTCTCTCTGACCCTCTCTCTTTAAGAAAAGAAAAGAAAACATCTTGTGGGACCATCATATATGCCCATCATTAACCTATGACTCTACTTCCCCATCCTGCTAACTGGATATGGTGGGATATGGGTAGAAGTGACCCTGTATTGTGTCCCAGTCAAGCTTGCAAGTCATCGCAGATTCCTCCTCGCTGCTCCGGCAATTTCTCCCACTGTCATGAGCATATCCTCAGGATAGAAGCCAGCCTGGGATGCAAGAGCTGGACCCAGCCCTCGCCTCCATCAGCCCCCAGTCCTCAGCAGCCACCACCTCCTACCCACACACCCAGGAGCAGCAAGATTGCTGCTTGGCTTTGCAAGCAACTCACTTAGTTTGGGATGATTTGTTACACAGCCCTATTGCAGAAATTGCTGACTGATACACACCCCATTTATCTAAATTTAAAGAACATGAAAAAAGTGATACAGCTGTGAGAACACATGCAAATGAAACACGCTAAACAGAAATGGAGAGCTGCTGGTATGGGAGAGACAGAGACAGGTCAGGGAATGGGGAAAAGGACAATCAATCAATCAATCAATCAGAGACATGTGTGGACAACTGAAGGTCCTGGTCTTGACGGGAACAATAAGACTAGCTCTTCCTCTTCTCCTGAGTTTGGTCTCACCAAAAACAAGTCCATGAGGGCCAGGCCTTGGAAACAGCACCAGGGGGTACTCAGTTTGCACTCAATAAATACTGGACTACACCTCAGATGAGCTGTTAGAAGCCTCTGACTCTCAGAACCTCAGAACTTCCGTCCTGGAAGGAAGTTTGTCACAATACAAAACTCCAGTGCCCAAAGGGGCCTCTGTCACCCTGTCTCCCAGTCTGAGAGGTTTGGGAATGGGTCCTAGATCCCACAGTGGCTAAGTGCCACCCTCCATGTGTTGGGGACCTGCGGGAGGCTGAAGCTCCTGTTTGGAGCCCACCTCCCCTCCCTTTCCCTCCACTGGGTGGATGGAGGATGCTGGGTTGAACTAAATTCAATCTTCCTCGCTGTCTCCAACAGTGTATCTGTCACCTTTGATCCTAAAGGGACGCTGATGAGAACTCCACAGGAAATAAATGAAACACACGGAGGAGATGAGGCTCTGCGGTGGGGTCACCTCCCTCTGGGAGGGCCACTCCGCTCTGACTCTACCTCCCCTCGCTCCAGGGAAGGAGACACACTGAGGTGCAGAAAGGGAGGGTGGCTCAGAAAGGGCGTTGTGAAGGAGGACCCAGAAGAGGACCGAAGTCAAGAGAAACCCGGAGCAGAGCGGCACCCGCAGAGTTCGCTTCTGGTGTCCGCCAGCCCTGAGTCTGAGTCCTGCCTCCCTCGCTCACTGCTGTGTGAGTGGGACTCATGTGCCTAGCCTCTCTGAGCCTCAGTTTCCCACTTACAAAATGGGGGCAAAAGCAGCGCCTATGTCATAGCTGACAGAATCCGGGAGACAGTGGGAGGGTCCACTCATGGCACCTGGCTGCAGGTCCCCAGGCCTCAGGTCACACCCTGGTGTGGGGAGGGAGGGATTCAGAACCCACAGGGAGGCCTCTTCTTGGCTTTTATTTCTGATGGCATCTACTACGTAGGGCCTGACTTTGGCCTCTTTCCACCCGGTTTGTGGTATATTTCGTCCAAATATTAAGCAAGTACTGAGCACTGGCTCTCAGCCACACGGAAGGGACAGACTCGAAGCAGAGGGGCCTCTCAGGCCAACCAGGGGCTGCTGCTCCACCCTCCCACACATGTCCCCCTCCTTCTGCCTGGGGGCAGCTTGCAGAATCAGCTTTCAGAGCTTCAACCAGGTCCTGCCACCTCCAGTGTATTCCAGGAGATAGCCAAGTTCCCCAACGTGACTTTTGAGACTTGTTGCTACCTGCTGACCCCTGAGGTCTGCTTCCTTACTGCCTCTGCTCCTCTGTGTCTAGTGGAAGCCAGTAGCTGCTAGAGGCCAAAGTGGCCTCGGCCATTCGTCCTCCTGGAGTTTGCACACGCGGTTCCCCCTCCCTGAACGTCCTTCCCTCCCCTGACCACTCAGCCGCAAGATGCACACCTCCCGGTGACCACCTGACTACTGCAAACACCAATGCCAAGGCACGGAGGCGCACACCTGTAATCCAAAAGGCTCGGGAGGCTGAGGCAGGAGGATCGCAAGTTCAGCGCCAGCCTCAGCAGCTTAGCGAGGCCCTAAGCAACTTAGCGAGACCCTGTCTCAAAATAAAAACTAAAATGCACT